>APFE031572302.1:908-51957 GCA_000404065.3 Pinus taeda | reverse complement strand
AGACGTAAACGGATCGAATCATCCGAGATAGAATTTGATGCACACCAGAGATGGTAAGTCATCACGTGATTTGAAGGGTCCTCTCCAGGCTTACCTTCGAACTTAGGTATGTTACTGGGCAACTTATTCAGCATTGACGGCCAATAAGGATGATAACTTATTGGATCATTTGTAAGATGCGTCAAGTCTGGTAAATCCAAAGTTGCGATAAAAGGCAATTGCCGATTAGGATCTCGAAAACTTGGGGTCACTAAACCAGCCCCGGGAGGAGGATATCTAGGATAACTTGGAACGGGAATTGCATTAGGGATATTATATCCTCCTGGGAAACCAGGATTAACCGGACCGTACTGGGGTTGCTGAGGTTGTTGATAAGTATACCTAGGATACGGTTGATATTGGTAAGTTGGTTGTTGAGCAGCAGGACCGTATTGAGGTTGGTACTGTCCCTGGTACGGAGGTTGGATAAATTGAGGTTGAGACGTAACAACCGTACTCCCAACAAGCATCTAGACCGAAGTCTGGATCATAGGTCCAGACTGAGGCACAGAGGTCTGAGGAACAGACACAGGAACAGTAGAAACTGGAACTGCTGATACTCCGGAAGAAGTTGGGGTGGATGAAGGAGATGATGTAGTAGCCGCAGTAGACATTCGAGGCAAAGTACTAGGAGTACTAGGCCCAGTCTGAGAGACTACAGAAGATGCAGAAGACGCCATAGACTGGACGGGTTGCTGAGATGGACCAGCGGCCTGTCCAGGCTGGGAAGATGACTGTATGTTCGGTTGCAACATCTGTAGATTCTGTGAAGGATCCCACACCAAATTCGTCCCAGGGTATTGACCTTACAGATAAGGAGATCCGTAACCAGGTTGAGGGTAAGATGGATAATAGGGTTGACCTGAAGGCGGTTGATACTGGCCTTGGGGCACATATTGGCCTTGAGGCACATACCGATACTGGGGTTGCTGCCCTTGAGGTACATATGAATATTGTCCCTGGGGTTGATCTTGATAAGAAGGTTGACCTTGGGGTACATAGGAATACTGGGGTTGACCCTGGGGCACATATTGGGCCTGGGGTGGACCTTGAGGAAGGTATTGTCCCGTAGGGACATACTGTCCTTGAGGTTGCCCCCCAGACACAAACTGAGCACCCTGGGGTTGCCCCCCAGGCAAATAAGAAGTACCCTGAGGTTGCCCCCCAGGCGAATAAGAAGTACCTTGAGGCTGCCCCCAGGCGGTAACTGACTACCTTGAGGTTCACCCGACATCATGAGAATTTCTTCAGCACTCAACTAACTACTGCCACTACCTCCAGTTAATAACTTCTGTTCGTAGGGACGAGGAGATGCTCCTGAAAAAGTACCAAAAATGGACTGATACCCAACTGGAATAGACGGACCGCCGTATAGATAGGCGTCTGGAGATGGCGGACTCGACATATATGCAGGAGGAGTAAAAACTCTAGGTGGAAAAGGAAAACGAGGTGGAGAAAAACTGACTGAGTTTTCCAAAAAATTGGTCAACGAAAGATACCAAGTGGTAGCTCGAGGGGGACTGTAAAATATAGACTCACGCTCTCTGAGATCGAGAGCAGGTAGATCTTCTTCAAGATAAGAAGCGCGATCTTCTTCTGGGGCAAGTTCTTCAATAGAAATCAAACCAGAAGGGAGATCTTCGGTGATGACTCTTTCTACCTTAGGTGAACCAGGAACACTAGAAGATGGAGTAACAGGTTCGGATATTTGAGGTTCTTCACCTATATCACCGGCAGATGGAACACTACCAGTAAGTTCAGAAACCTCAACAGCTTCAGGATCGTATCCTGTTTCTAAACCTTGGTAATCCGAATGGACTACTAATGAAGATTCTCCTTCTTCAGGTGAAATTATTCTACTGCCACCAGGAGTGACAAGGATTTTTAATCCTTCGTAATAAGGCCGGTCCTCTTCAGGAGGTGCACCCCGTGCTCTACGGGCTCGCCTCAATATATCGGCCAAACTAACAACTTTAGAAGACTCGCCCTGAAGTCTATGGGAGCGTCTCGGTGATTCGGCCAAAGCTAAAAACTTTTAACTACTACACACGAAAACAAAGTAAAATCACAAGAAAAACACCTAAAGTCGCTAAAGAACCAAAAAAATTTGAAACATACGCCTAAAGAATCTAGGGTGTCAAACCAAGCACAAACAGTAGCTTCCGGACCAAAAACACTATTTGGTGATGAAATCCAACCTCGTAGGATTCAGTACAGAAAGAGCGGGTGGAACAGTTACCCCGGCAACCTGCTTAATGAATAGACTGGACCAAGTTCCTCCACTTTAACCGTCTCGAGTGAAGTGAACCCCCCAGAAAATCCCAGTGAGTCTAGCCGACGTCTGCTCCAGGTACAGTGGGATCTTCCCACCACCGTCACCTTGGGTAGAATCCTAAGATTATGGCCACTAAAGTTACCAACAGCAACAAATATACCTGGTGGAACAGTCTACACTCCGACAGCACGCAAGGGCAGAGTAACAAGCTCAATCCCCTTACCGGCTCCTTGACAATGGTCAATCCAAGGTTTACCGATAAGTGATCCCCTGGCTCCTCAACTTGAGGTTTACCGTTTGTAATACGTGCGTGTCTGGCGTCGTTCCCAACGAGGGAGGATTGATCCCCTCACTGGTTCGGACACGAGCTCGTGCTTCTCCTTTAAGAGGAGCTCTCCCAGAATATAAATGTAACAGCTGGATTTATTCTATCACAAGATAAGCTACTTGTTTGTTTTAATAGTCTTGGAGAGTTAATTACTCACCTACTCCAAGACACTAGCCTAATCTATGTTGGTGCTTCAGAGCCCTAGAAAATAAAAATATCTAAGTTAATTTTACTTTAAGCGTTGATTTTAATGGTTGTTCTTTAGGACAAAGGTAATGGAGATGAAACTTGATGGTGTATAGACTCGACTCCAATTCTCTAAAAGATGCACTTAAGATGATTTGATAATTTTTTCGTTTCAATGAAAGTTATAATTAAGAGAGTTGAGAGAATGCAATCTTTTCAATAAAAACAACTTTCTCAAAAGACAATCAAAGAAACAATTCTCTTTATCTTTCAAAGCACACAAAACATGACCACTCTTTACTTCACGAAAAAATTCCTTTCTCTTTCAAAGACGTCAAATGTTACTCTAAAGCAAACATCGCAAAGGAGATCGTTGATATTTTCCTATTTAATAAAAGCATGTAAAACTAATCTAATCAAAGCAATTTCAAGATCTATGAAAATATATGAAAAATCACTCAAAAGCAAATCAAAGGAAATTTACCTAATCTTTCACTAACAAGTTAATCTAAGAAGCAAAAGCTTACTAGGATGATTCCGGGATGTTTTACTTGGCAATGATTAATCCAAGGACTGGTTTATGCAGAATCACAAACTAATAAAAACAAAAACTCAATCTCTTTTTGTTCTTTTTGAAAATGAAATTCACAACTTTAAATGAACAAGTTATATTGAAATTTTTCAAAGAGGCAACACAAAGGTAGGTCGCTCACGAGGGTAGATTTTGCGACTGGTCCGACTCCTAAGAAGACTGACAAAACCAGAGATATCTAAGGCTTTGCAACTTCTAAACCCAAAGTCACTACAGGACCAATATAAAAGCCAAAACCCTAAGGCTAAAATCTCAAGGCATTTCACTAAAACGTTCGACACTAATGGAACAAGTACAGGTGAAGATTTTTGACAGTCAACCAATGGATCTGGGCAGTGAAGACTAAGAAAAACAAAATTTAAAAGGAAAAAAGTGATAAAAAAGGGAATTTTCTTAATTTTAACAGGGTACGCAGGCAACCTGTTTAACCAGGTGCGTGCACGCTCTGTGTACACAGACACAGTGCGTACAAGTAGGCACTGTGTCTAACTCAGAGGGTGCGTACTATTGTAAAACAGAGAAAACCTAAGTTCTAACTCGACCCTAAGCTAAGCCACCCAAAAACACAGTCAAACAACCAAAAAGCAAAAGAAACAAGACTCTTTTCAGATCAAAGTAATTCTCAAAGGAAAAATCAATCACATCAATGGATTCCCCAGCGGAGTCGCCAATTTGTCATGCAGAAAGAGTTATTTTTGCAGAAAAACCTAACCTCCCTAGGAGTCTAAGACTCTCTAGTGAAAAACAAACCAAACAAGAGCAATCCTTCTCTAAACATACATTATTCAATGAGAAACCAAGTGTTTTCTGATCTTACCTTAGGTCCAACGCTTGTTGTAGCAGTCCAGCCTTGCTGATCCAGATGAGCTCCTCCTTCACTTTAAGACCTGCATACACTAACAAGGCAAACGATTACATAACACCTGAATATTTCATAAAACAAAGCATATTCATCACATAGACCAAGGAGTACACGAAATAATTCATTAACAACAAATCATTGAGAAGAATGGCCTTATTTGTATTAAGGAAACAAAAAAGGAACCATTACAACCTGAGCCTTGGTGTTGTGCAAGCTCCTCCCAGGGTCCAACAAGAGATTTCCTCTACTTTGACAAGCTCACCCACTCCAATATGGCAACAAGGAAGGATAGTGATCTCTCCTCACAAGTCAACAATGGAAGTCCTAATTCCAGCAGCATTTACCCTTTAGAATGTTCAGCTTTCAACCTCCCCTCCTCTGGCACAATGCCTGTATTTATAGTATTCTAGAGGAGGTTATTCAGTTCCAACATCAATGGGATACTCCCTCTTTTGGATGGGGTAGCTCCTTTCTTGATGGGATAAGCTCCTCTATCATAGGGATGCATGAACCATCTGGAGGCGCTCAATACACGTCAAAAACTCTTCTAGAAGGCTCTAGAAGTCACCAAAAGTAACTTTTTAAAGATGAAACTCGCGCCTTTTGACCTTTACAAGGGTACGCACCCATCCTTTGGCTTACAGAGCGTACAAGTACACAGGTACATTGTGTTTGGAGTGTGTACACGCAGGCAAGGTAGAGAGAACCTGCGTACCCAGAGATAAACATGTTCTTAAGTGACTTTCTCTCTTTTTGAAGTTTGACATGAAGAGCAGAGGTATTAGTCTTGACAAGGAGGATAATATGACTATTGGTGGAGCCATATTAACTGCAGATAGTCATGGTGACAAATTTCAGTGTAACACCATCAATTTGATTGTTTCCTTCTAGGTGGAGGTCTTTGGATTCCCTCTGTCGTAGGTGATAGAGATTTTGGAGGGAGATTCCTCCCTTGCTACAGTAGGTGCATCCTCAATGGTAATGGGTTCTTTTGATGGTGGTTGGGGCTTGCCAGTGTTTCTGGGGATAGTTCCTCCCGTTGTTTTTCTGCTTCACCCTCTGCAGTTTTTCTTGAGTCTGTTGTTTTTGCTTTTGTGTCTGCTATCTCTAGCGGTGCCTTTTCTTTTTCTTGCTAAGTCTATGCCTCTCCTGTGGCAGTCCTTTTCTGTGCCTTCGTGGGCTTCTTTTTCTCAGCTTCTATTATATTCCTCTTCTCTGCTTTTGATGTTGTTTTCTTTCCTATCTTAGGTTCAACTGTGGTTTTGTCTGGCTTTTCCTCTTCTTCCTGTTTTTCCTCTTTTTATTCTTCTACTTGATATTTTTTGGCTCCTCATGAATTTCCTTCTAAAGTTCGTCTTTCTTCTCCTCCTATTCACTACCGTATGGACTAAGTTCATCAGTAAGAGTTTTGATGTCGTCTCCTCTAGACATGTTCTAGAAAATTTCCCAAGCTATAGGGATGGTGTATGTGTGTAGGGCATCTTCTACCAATAATTTTATGAGCCCATGGTGGGCCATTTGGTCTGGAACCCCTGCATTCAACTTGGTGCCATATTCTATCAAATATTGGAGGAGGAAATATGGGAGACTGAATTTTCTAGCTGCAAGTAGGTCCATCCCATATCTTAGTTCATGTAATAACCTGAAGTGATAACCATAAACTATATTGAATCTCCATTCAGAAGAGATATATTTCATGATCTGGTAGCTGACCTCATTCCATGGAGAAGGTAATCTTGTCCTTTTGACCCCATTCTTATCCTCTACAAGATGCTCATCAAGATAAAAAAATTTCTTTTTACCAACTTGTACTAATGGTTTTTCTTCTTTGATCCAAGGGAGCCCAAGTCGAAGACCTCTGATTCTGTTGATAAAATCTGGTGTAAGCTCTAAGGTCAGACCCCTAAAACTGACTTTAGCATGTGTTTTGGAATGGGGTCTTCAGGACAGTAAAAATTCCTCGGTCACCTCTTCGTCATAACCATGAATTCTCTTAGAGAAAGACATCCAATTTTCACTGGTGAAGAGGGCCACCACTTCGGGGTGGTCATGCAATTATTTGGAGTTCAAAGGCTCTTTCCTCATAAAATCTCCTGGCATGGTGTTTAGTGACTTTTGAAAATGCTCAGGTAAGGAAGAAGGCAACAACTTTCAAAACTGGAAACAAAGGGATAGCTAAGTTTCATCTTTTCTGGAACCAAAGAGGGAATTTCTCATGTTCTTCTATTTTCACAACATCAATTTGCAATTTTTCCTCCATTCAAAATGTTTTCAACCGGAGTTTACGTCTCGACTTTTGGAAGAAATCAATACTTCGATAGAACAAAGAATATATAACACAATGTTTTTCACAGAGAAGACAGACTTGTAAATCCATTTTTCACAGTCTTGGTTTCTATGGTTGCATCCCTTTTTTAGAAGAATACAAGGAAGGAAAGAAAAAATAGATTTTTTAGTGTAGAGAAGAAAATGGAGAGACTTTATGGAATTCAGGAAAACACAGGGAGAATTTCAAGCTCTCTTTCCTTTCCTTTTTCAACCCAATGTCATGCTTCTAATTCCACCACCTTGTATAGATGTAAAACATGCAGAGTGGGTTTCTGAGCCTACCTCATTTCGAGCTTGAATTTGGAAGAAATTTTGAATTTTTTCTCTACAGAGTTGCTCTCGGGTCTTCCTATAAAAAGCCTCCTATAGATGGTGTTCCCACTCCTGTAGAATGTAGTAGTACTCCTGTAGAGCCTGATAAGCAGGAGGGTTTTGAAAACCTGGCAGAAAATGACTGGTTCACTATTATGAAGGTGGTAGGTAAGTGCTGTAGTAGAGAACTCATCGATGCAAATGAAAACAAAAGGTGGTGGAGGTTTAGACTGCACTGTACTTAAGATGATGGTGTAATCTACGGTGACGAGGTGAGGTGGCAGGATGTGTATGTTATCACCATCCGGACCATTGGTCCTACGCTAGTGTCATTATGGTTTTTCATGTTGCCTAACTGCCATCACCTCCTTATTCTCGTTATACGCCACCAACACTACCGGTTATGAGTTATTTATTCTCGAGTTGACGTACCACACATGCTGACTCCGTATCTGAACTACGATTTGAATTGGATGAGGCTCATTTGAACTCCACGAGGGTGTTTTGAACTGAACAAGGGCAGCTAGTTAGGTGGCCACATATTCTATTTAATCATGACCATTCATGCCACTAAGGAATAGGTTTAGCCACTTACCTATTAGTCGTTGTTGTGCTCTGCATGCAGGACATCCTTTTCTCATTGTTGCGGTTGTTGGTGCTCTGCATGCTCAGACATTGGCTTATGCTAGTGATGCTTCGATTAGGCTTTGCTCTTGGCATGTTGTATACGTCTTGGCTGGGTTGACCCTGTTTTTGGAGTTTGTTTTTTAAACGGATTAGCTACTATAGAAATCCTGCACGATTTCCTGTAGCTGCTTCTCCCTCTAAAATTTTAGGCTGACGCTTGAGAAAGGGATAAAGAGATAGCTAAAGAACATTTTGAATGAAAGGAATAATAGCTGGAATTCATCAGGTAAGAACGAGTGAAGAACGTTGCTCCTTTATTTATCATCATTTTTTTTTGTGTTTAAAGAATGAAAGAAACAGAATTTCTATATTTTTCTATGCAAGGAAAGAAAATCAAGTGGAAGTGTGGGTGTGCAAGGATGGAATGGAGAGTTAGGTAGATGGATGGTGGTAGGGAGGTCCATAGGCCTCCTAGACAAATTTCTGGCCTTTAGATTCTTCTCTGAAATTGATTTTGGGCTTTCTATAGTTTCTAAAGGAGCTTCTTGTAGAATGCACAGAGTTTCCTGTAGGATGCATAATTTTCAGAACAAATGAGACCAAGGCCTGTGAAAGACAATGGCGATGGAGGAATGAGTTATCAAGGTTGTATGCAGCCTGGTCATGTGTTTTCTATTGTGTAACCCTCCTGCAACTTGTAATGCACTAAAAAAGTTAGGTCTTTTCTGTTTTTTCTCTTTTATCATTTTTTTCTTTTTTGAGACAGCTCGGGTGCATCTAGGAGGTTTTCACCCTCACTACCTACCCTCGGTCCCTCCAAGAGGTTTTCATCCAAGGATCTTTTATTCCTTTTTCTATTTTTTTCTATGTTTTTTTTTAATGTATGTTCAGTGTGTGGGTGGAGTGGAGACAGGGACCTGCTCTACACCAACATTGTTTTACCCTTATTCTCAATGAATTCCTTTTTAGTAAGGGGCTTTCTGTGGATCTTCAACCTATCCCCATTGACGAGCATGGGTATGGCTTCTTCATCAATGTTCTAGATCAAGACTGAACCATTGTCATTGCATTTTTCTACTGTGTATGCTGCCAACCATCTTGTCCTCAGTATGCCTTGAAATATTTATATCTCGAATCATATAGCAGTGCCCAATCTCCTTGCTAGAATTGTTTTTCTTTGAGGTGTATTTCATGCCATATTTTTCTTTGAAATTGGAATAACTATGAGTGCAGTAGGGTATGCAATCTTTGTTTATCCAATCAATTTAACTGAAGCAATCTTTCCTTTTGTGCATGGCTGAGATCTAGGTCGAGCTAAGCTGCCATCTTTAATGTGCTACATTAAAATTCTATTGATAGCAGAGCCTTCTTCCCATAGATCAACTCATAGGGTGTGAACACTGCGGTTGTTTTCCAAGTAGTGTTATAGGCCCAGGTGGCCTCAACCAGTCGATCTGCACAATATTTTCTACCGTTGCTCACTACCCTAGTCAAAATCCCTTCCAAAGATTTGTGAGTGACTTCCACCTATCCATTTGCTTGTGGATGATAAGTGGTGGAAGTTCTGTGCTTAATATTGTGATGTGTGAGCAGGTCTTCAACCATATTGGAGGTAAATTGACTCCCTTGATCTATGATTAACCCTCTTGGATAGCCAAACTTGTAAAAGATATTTTCCCTCAAAAACACAACTACGTTTTCTTTTGTTGCTGCCTTGATTACCTTTGTTTCTGCTCATTTTGTCATATAATAAGTACACACAATGATGTAAGATTTATGTTTTGAAGGATGCTTGATAGGACCCACAAATTGCATGCCCCACTTCTCAAATGGCTCGAAAGTCACTTGTAGTTGCAGGGGCATCTCATCCCTTGGAGTAGGTTTCCCCATCCTTTGACATCAGTCACATTGGCTGATATACCTCTTGACATCTTGATGAAGAGTGGGCCAATAGTAAGTTGCTTGCAGAATTTCGAAGGCAGTCCTTTTTGCTGCAAAGTGGCCCCTGTAAGGGCCATCATGATAGGTTAGGAGGATGTCAAAAACTTCCTCCTCCCTAACACATCATCTCAAAATCCGATCAGGGTCAAGATTAAAAATATTGCCCACAATCTAGGTGAATGGGGCACTTTTCCTTATGATCTTGCTCTTCTCTTTTGAGGACAGGTGTGGCGGAAACTATGTTGAAACCAAAAAATTTGCTATATCAACAAACCATAGAGAGAGTACTGAAATAGAAAATAGGTGTTCATGTGGCATTTGATCATCCACCATTCCTTCTTGATGCAGGAGCATCATCTCTGAAAAACACCTTGTATTTTACCCAAGCTAGGGGGTTTCATGTTTTGAAGAAATATTAAAATCTCATGTAAATATTAATATTATTTTGAGTGATTCATTAATTATTTGTGATAAATTGTAAATGTGAGAGAAATTAGTTTCTAGATTATTTAGAATTAATGAGGGAGGCTAAGTTGGAATTAGTTTCTAGGTTTTAGGGATGAGAATCTATCATTTAGGGAGGTTGAGAGATTTCTGGTTCAGAATCAGAATTGATTCATGAAACCATGTATTTGTGTCAATTGTGTTTTCCATATATAATTTGAGAGAGTGAGGATAGAGGTGGGAAGCGTGTGTGAAATTAGTTTTTTTAGAAGTTGAAGGGTGATCAAATGAAGATCTGGCCAAGGTGAGAGGAAGTTCGTAAGTAGTTTGCGTAATTAATGAAGAATTGAGTTTGTGTTAATTTCCATTGTGTGATTATGAGACTCTTATTTCTGAATTGTATGAGATTAAATAAGTTGAATTTTTTGATAGATTGTGGGATCGATCTGAAATAATCGATGACTGACATGGTTAAAATTATGACATAAACTTGTGGAAAGTTGAATGCATTGAATTGGGTGACAATTTTGTGGGATTGATTGTAATCCAAAGTACTGAGTCTGCAGGGTTTGTAGGGCTCAGTTCTTTTGAATTTAATTGCTGATAATACAAATCTATATGGAGAATTATTGTTGAGAAAACTCGATTGGATAAACAAATGTCATATCGGTTGATTGATGAAGAAACATGTTCAGTTAACATTAATGGTTGAATATCCATCGATCTATTGAATCGATGTTTGTGTTCAACAATCCAGAATTCAAGAATTTGATTTATGTTTGGAATGCCATATAGCAAGAACCTGCATTGAACAGAGAAATTTGTCATAGGCGTTCGATTCTAATATCGACTTGTTTTTTTATCTGAATGTATTGTTCAGTGTTGTGTAAAGAACACCAAGGGCGAGAAACCTGTGAAGCGCAGGAAGACGAGTTAAGAAATGACATCGATATTTGTTTGTTGCTATCAGTGTAGAGGAATTGTAAGGATTATCCATCGTGGAGTTCAAAGTTATTGAGTGATCGGTTTGTGGACGAGATGTAGAGTCAAATATGTTCAAACGGAGCTCAATTAGACTTCGAAATTCGACTTCATCAAAGCCGGAATTGTTTATTGTAATTTTGATTGAGCTGTTGTGTTTAAAATCATGTTTGAATTCAAATTGCAGGTTCAAGATCTGCAATCTAAAGTTCTCGATAGATGAGAAGTGGTCAAATGAAATTGTCTTAAATCTAATGCAGAGTTGAAAGGACTGTTGGTCTTGGAATACATCAAAGAAATTGGAGCCTGGTGAAGAATTCAGAGCAGACAAAGTTATGATTGACTCTTGAGTGAAATCGATTTTGAACATCGATTTCTTATGTTTAAATATACTGCCTTAACGCCAGAAGATTTGGGATCAAATGTTGACATTTGAGATTATAGTTCCACGGAAACTACAAAGGGTGAATTGGTAGTATAGAGAACCTGTGTTATTGGTGGATAAACAGGTACGAAATTGGCATTCAAATTGTTTGGATTTGAGCTTGGTAAAGAGCACACATATAGATTGCAACTCTAAGTTTGAACAGTTTATTGAATTGCCAATGAATTTTATAAACATGAGAAATTGTAGTGCATTGAGTTAATTCCTCAATTCAAGAATTCATGTATAGATGGAACTCCATTATGATGATGGTATTGACTTATGAAACGCTGTGGTAATTGGGTGTGTAATGTTTCATAATTTGGGGAATTGGGTTTAAGTTGATGGACTTGAATCTGTACGTAAAGGCTTGTGGGGTTGATATATATGAACATTCATGTTTGGGTCAATGGGTTTATGGTTTGAAAAATATTATTTAAATGTTTCCGCATTCAAATGATAACTTGTGAAATTGCCAGAAATTGGAAGATAAGCTTCTGCATGATAGCTGAAGATTGCGAGTGAGTGAAATGTCTTGAAATGGAGATTTTGATTAGCAATTTACTGAGATGTATTTTGTCATGTACAAATACATGGAGATCCTGGGTATTGCAGGCCCTACCTGCTTCACTTCTTCACCTGTAGGTGCATCTAGTCTAGACAGAAAATAAACAACAACATTTTCCATATCTGGCTTATCAACAATGGTCAAATAAAATTGCTACAATAAAAGTAAGCATCTAATGATATGAGAATTTACATCTGGTTTATTCTTCAAATACCTAATTGTAGCATGATCAGTGTGTATGAATGTTTGATAGCTGGTGATGTAGTGTCTGAACTTATTTACAGAATGGACTACAACTAGGAGCTCCTTTTCGGTCACATTGTAGTTTAGTTCAGCCTTGGAAAGGTTCTTACTGACAAAATATATGGCATAAGGCAACTTCTCCTCAACTTGGCCTAAGGCTGCTCCTATCGCCTTGTTCGAGGCATCTTTGTGAATGTGTAAAGGTAGGGCCTAGTTTGGACCTCTCAAGATTGGGGCAATTACCAGCTTACCTTTCAAGGCATCCAGAGCCTCTTAACAGTTGTCAATCTATATGAACTCAACATCTTTTCCCAAAAGACTAAACAATGGAGAAGATAGCTTACGAAAATCCTTGATGAATCTTCTATAATACTCTGCTGGGCCTCAGAAACACTGAAACATCTCTTACCTTTTTAGGAGGTGGGACCCTTTGGATGATAGCAATATTGTTGGGATCCACTAGTAATCCTTGCTGAGAAATTGTATGGCCTAGCATGGTCCCTTACGTCATCAAGAATTCACAGTTTTGAGGATTGAGGGACAGGTTTATTTCAATACACTTGGCTAAAAGTTTTCGCAAGTTAGTCAGAGCTTCCTAGAAGTTAGAACCATAAGGGGTAAAGTCATCCATATAGATTTATACTGAATCATGCACTAGTTTAGCAAATATGCTCAATACGTCTCTCTGGAAAGTGGCGAGGACATTACACAACCCAAAAGGAAGGACTCGGTAGGCAAAAGTACCCTAAGAAAAAGTGAAAGTGGTCTTATCTTGGTCTTCCGGACTAATTTGGATCTAGTTTTACCCGCTAAACCCATCTAGGAAGGACAAGAACTTCTTCCCTGTCGAGCCATTTTACACTTGATCTATGAAAGGCAAAGGGAAATGGTCCTTCTTGGTGGCCTTGTTTATTTCACGATAATATACACAGATTCTCCACTTCCCATTTTTATTTGGCACTAGCACCAAAGGAGAAACACATTCAATGTTAGAAATGGGATAGATGAATCCTACATCCAACAACTTTTTTCAGTTCTTCTTTGACAATGTCCTTAAGGGCTTAATTCATCCTCCTTTGAGGTTGCTTGACTGGTTTACAGTCTTCTTTAATGTAAATGTGATGAGTATAGACTATAGGGTGGACTCCCTTCATCTCCTTATAGCTCCAAGCAAATGCATCCAAGTGATTGTTCAATAAGCTACACAGTTATTTCTACTGAGAGGTGGATAGGGATGAGTTTATCTTCAAGGTTTTTTTCTGGGTTGACTTCCACATTCTTAATTCAAAGAGAGGTTGGATCAGCCACACATAGATCAATTAAAGGATTTTCTTGGGTTCCTTCCACCAGCTCTTCTAATGGCAATGCACTAGGGGGTGGATTCTGAATCAATTTCTCAATAAGATCACCCTCGGTTTGTGGACACCCCATTGTAGCCTCTATTGTACATAATGGTGTGGAATGTACTTCATCCTCATCTTCCTCCTCCAACCAGAGAGGTAAATCATGTTCTAGTAGAGATTATGTAGGACGATAGAGGACTAGCTATTTGGACATATGCCCATTCTTGATTGTCATGTTCCCAACTCAACAACTAATGTAGGCATCTACAGTAGCCATCCATGGCCTTCCCAGAATGAGAGGATACCCAGTGAGCTTTTCCTTTGTCTGGAGATCCAGGAAATCAGTAGGGTACTCCGAGGAATCAATAGATACCATTACATCTTCCACAATCCCCTCACGGGTCATGGTCGAGTGCTCTACTAACTACAGTACTGTTGAGCTCTTTCTCAGGGAACCCTGAAGGTTGAGTTTGAGCATAGTGTCTCTGGTAATCACATTAATGGTAGCCCCTAGATCAATCAAGGTGTGGGGGATTATGATGCCATTGATGTGGAGAACGACTACAAGACTCCTAGGGTTTGGATATTTCAGACAGATCACGTGCCCCAACAACAGGTTGGATAGTTGTCCTATTACATTTATAGTTGGAGCATCTCTCATGCGCCTGCCTGGGTGCCTGAAGCACTTCTCCTTGATCATCTTGTTGTATATGGGCACATATTTTATGGCTTGGAGAAGTGGTATCCTTACACATAACTATTTCTCGTAGAATTTCAGTTTCTTCTGGGGTCGGTTGTGTGGTTCTAGTTAGTCTCTGAGGAAAGGGTGGAGTTACGTTTGGTTCACTTTCTTGTTTTTCTTCCTCATTCTCCTTAGAAGGAGGTTGGCTATCTGGGAGAACCTTCCTAGATTATAGGTTAATCTCTTGAATCTCCACAACATAGGTCGGGCATGATTTTTCTCCACTATATAATGTTGGGTCTGTCTCTTGTTGGGGTTTGGGCTTAGTTGAGCAGGTATTTAGGGTTGTCTTGGTGGAGCAGGAGTTAATGGTTGTGGTTGAGTGGGTGGTGGAGGCAAAAGAGTAGGAGGACAGTTATATTGGGGCCTCCACCCCTGATAAGGTTCATTCCACTAAGGTTGTGTCCGAGTATAATAGTGAAACGAATGAGCAACTAGTGGAGCTTGGTATTGAGGACGATATGACCAAGGACGGGGTGTGGACCAAGAAGGATGAGTAGGGGGACCCCAAGAAGGCATGGAAGTGGTTTGATTAGGGTTGGAATAGTTATACGATGTCCCTTGCATTCTCAGCTAGTAAGGTCGGGGTCCATGTGGCCTCCTTTGGTTCATGAAATAGAGTGGTTCAGTGGCTCCATCAACCCCCTAATATGCATCTTTGATTCTGGGCAAGGAAGGGCATTGATTTGTAGGATGGTCTTCTTCACAAACTAAATGCACCTCTATAGAGTGCAATGGACACTTGTTCCTAGGATGCCTTCTAGTGCACCTGGGACAAAATATGGCCAAAGCCCTCTCAGCTTCCTCTTATTTCCTTTTGATATGAAAAGTATCCATTTGCATGGCAAGATTCTGCCTCACCTCGCTCTTGAAATATTCCAGCTGATTCTCAAGTTCTTTTCTAAGGGATGAACTAGATGAGGATGTACTGGCTAAAGGTTGACTTCCCCTACCTCTCTTTCTAGCTTACTTGGAATGGTTTCTAAAAATAGTCTTTATGTCATCATAAGGTAGTTGGTAGATGTTTCCCCTAGCCAGAAAATGGAGGGTATATAGAAGGTATTCAGGGACTCCTCTAAGCGTAATCAACTTCAGATATTTGCAGTCAAGTGTGCACTTGGCCCTTTTATAACTGAGTGAAACCTTTCTTCATAGTCTTCTAAAGATTCATCACTTCCCATGCTCATTCAGAAGATTTCTTCGTTGGTATCCTTTGACCTATAGTAGTCCGAGTATTTGTTGTTAAAGGTTTGCTGCATCTTAGCCCAAGTTGTGATACTATTTCCAGGTAATCCCATGACCTAGCGCAAGGCTATATCCTTGAGGGTAGAAGGAAATAGTTTCAAATTCTGCTCGTCTTCTGCATAGTCATAGGTTCGATAGAGAACTAAAAATTCAAACAAGAAGGTATTAGGATCTTCGGTAGTCAATCCATGGAAGTGAGGTAAGGCTGAAGGGCTTATATTTTTCACTTTTGTGTCCCCATTGGTCTCTTGGATAGGAAAGGCACCTTCTATTCTATCCTCATTTCCTCTAACGTTTTTGTTTTCAGCCATGGTCTCGGGAGGAATGGTTTCTTTCTCTTCTTCTATTATAGGATCTTTGTATATCTTTGGAGGTTCACCTATAGGTTCTTCTAGATCAATGCCACCAAAGAAGAGATAAGGGTGACTCAGTGATGTGGTGGGGGTGTTGGGTAGGAATTTTCCTGAATTGTCTCTGTTCCTATGAGGCATGAAGGGAAATCTCATTTTTCGGTAATTTTTGTTTTCTTTTCCAATTGTACCTACAAAACTGAAATGGATTGAACAACAAGTTGCAACTAACTGAAACAAGCCTTGCTGAAATGAAAATTACAGAATTGAAATGAAAGCAAGAGATGAATAATCTACTTTGCTGAAATGAAATTGCAGAATTGAAATGAAAGCAAGAGATGATTAAGCTACTTTGCTGAAATGAAATTGCAGAATTGAAATGAAAGCAGGAAATGCCTAATATATGCTTGCTGAAATGAAATTGCAGAATTGAAATGAAAGCAGGAAATGTCTAATCTATATTTGTTGAAATTAAATTGCATAATGGAAATGAAACAACTAGTCTACTTTTGTTGAAATAAACTCCTTAGCAGAATGTTGCAGTAGAAAATAGAAGAAAAGCAGTAATCACAAAATACTCTGGCACTTCTCCAACAATGGTGCCAAAAATACTGGTGATCTCCACTATTGCAACAATAATGCTTCAACTCCTAGGGCATCCTTCTTTACTTTTATCAATCCGGTAGTTCGTAACAAACTTGGAAGTGACGGTGTTGTATGCACAAGTACTAGTTCTTACTGCAGGTTGTCACTTGATCAACTGGCGCAAGTTCGCTAGGAGCTAAAGCCAACTTCTATGAATTCTCAAAAGAAAATTTAACTATGATGAAAAGAAAATAACTATACATGGGCTATTCTATTTGTAGAAAGAGAAGGAAAATTGAAATGGAATGCAAACCCTAGCAAACCCTGGCAAACTCTAGTTGTGCAAGAAAAGAGATGGAAACCAATGAAATGGGTGCCATTGATTACTGAAAAGGCAAATTTCATTTATTCAAACTACTTTTGAAGATAAATGAGAAGAAATCATCTTTTTGTAATTTTGAGTATTTTTATGTGGAATTGTCATGGTTGTGATTTGACTAGTTGTGACTGTGCAAAGGTTTGGTGGCAAAGGGAGATGGAGTTAGCTTTTGTAGATGGTGAGGAAAGTGATAAGGGGTTCTAGGAAGCCCCTAGTACCCTTATAGAGACTTCCCTTGTGATCAGACTTTGAAAAATCACTCACAGGGAATTCTACAAGAGGTTGCAGGGGATCTACAAGAGATCATATAGGAGGATTTATAGAAGGAGGCCGAAAGTGGTTTTTGGAGGTTTAAAGGTGAAAAAATGATGGGAAAGGGGAGATGAAGGTTTTATGAAGGTGCTGAGGGGTTTAAAACTTTGTCAATGAGGATCAGGGACAAAGGAGATGGTTGGATTTGTTTAAGAGGAAGAACGCAACTTTATGGAAAAATGAAGAAATTAGGGCAGATTGGCGAAATATGGTAAAAGAGTGGGGAAATATTTGAGAGATGAATTGGTACAGGCTATGTTATGGAGGAATGATAAGCTGGAATGTTCTACAAGAGATTTGCACACTTACTTCTCAAAACTGACCAAAGCAAGAACCAAAAAACAAAGTTTTGTCTATCTTAACCTAATTCTGACCTAAAACCAGAAAAATGCAGAAAAAAACTTTATGAATAGAATATTATGTGATAAAACCATGATAAATGAACATGAAATGATCTAAGCATGTGAATCCAACTAATATCAACTTCTCCAACTCGAAGTATCACACTAGCAATTGGATTGGAAGAACAAAAACTGTGTTTTTGGTTGTAGCACTAGTGCTTTCACCTCAAATCATGGTTCCAAGGAGGGATAAAGCAGATCAAGACCCAATGGTGGTCTTTTAGGATCTTTTCCTATTATTGCAGCAAACTACTTAAGCAACTTGAAGCAAAAACTATTCTAACCATCAAAGGCAACCAAATTTAATAAAGCAAGATTAACTTAAACAACAGAAATTATCCTATGAATGCAAGCAAAAGCATATAAATACACAAAGGAGGTGCTCAGAAACTTGGTTTGAGCCCTAACCCAAGAGATTAAGCCCTCTAGAAATGATCATTTCTAGTTCAAAACTTGATTCCTCTTCATTTATCAAAAAATAGGAGTTACATCACAAAATTGTGTTCAGAAAGAGCTCGAAAATGAGCTGAGTACAAGGCTACACGAAAGTGTGAAAATATACTACGGAATGACTAACCTACTAAGACTTTAAGCCTTCTTATTTATACGAGTGGGGACTTCCAGTAGTCCTCTTAAACTTAAGCAACTCGACTGCCTAGAACTAAAGATAACAACAACCCTGCTTGACTTGCTCAGTTGCCCCCTAGAATCATCAATGTGGGTCTTTGTACTCTGAGTTGTTGATGAAGAATTCGAAGAAGGGGTCATTTAATGAAGGGGACACCCCTCCCATATGTCCTCATCCCTGTTTCCTTGAGTTTGGTTGTCATTTTGCTCATAAATTCTTGGTCCTTGTCCACAATTGTAAAAAAAAATGCAATAAAACCTCATTAGACTATATGGCAAAGTGACCATCCCCATTCACTCTATTGACATAAATATATTAAAAAAAATTCACAAAACTATTGAGAATGGTAGATTAAATGAAAATAATAGGCAGAATGAGCCCATATAATTACCGATTTCTGGGGCTCATCAAGCATTTGTGTAGTTATGTATATATATGTATATATGTATACATGTATATATGTATAACATATATATATATAATTATTATATATATATATATATATGTATGTATGGCTTGTTATAACCAGAAATCATCTAGCATTTTGAACAATCAGATTAGCTTCCTTACTATGTATTAGGAAGTGATAGAAAATAAACACAAATTTGCTTCGAGAAATGATGTGACTTGTTGGATTACAAACCTTGTCTCATTTTATTTATGTTTAGGTAATGCAGATTGTGTAGAAGTGTAACTAGAAATAAAAAGGCACGTAGAAACCCACTGGGTCAGTGTGACGCAAAAAGGAAGCATTAAAATCATGAAAGGAACTAATAATACAAGCTTTGATATGATGGATCCATATGATTTTGTAAGGAACTTGCAATATAAAATTCCTAGTAGAAAACATAGCTTTACAAAACATAATATAAGCAATGATTTCATTAATTTAAGAAAATGGTAACATCAATTTGACAAGCAATGGAATACAAAGATAAAGAAACATTGAAACCATAAACAAAACAAAATGATAATACATATATTGAATTCAAGAACACTAATGATATTGTAAGCAACAAACTCTACCATATTACTAGAAACAAACTGAGAGATACAGACATTACTTTTAGTAGGGTTATCATCAATTTGACAAGCAAAAATATCAAGGTTACAATTGAATAAGAATCAAAATTAGAGACGCAAATGGAAATTTAAGCTATAGATTCAACGTGTTTACAAGAAACCAACTCAAGGATACCAAAGAAATTATTAGCATCGATCTCTTAGAAAATATAGTATTAATACGAATTGGGCAGCCAAGGAAAATAAAAGCACATCCTTTGGGAGAATTCAATCAAACTCATGCTTTGTACAACAAACAACTCCCAATATGGATATTTGAGGTGGACACCATTGCTTGGTTATGAATCTGCATTATAATGTTTTCTAGGATTGTACCACTTCAGAAAAAAATAAAGGACAATAATGGTTATAATGTGCCTCCTATTTCGCAAAAAACATAGAATGTGAAAAGTACATTATATTGATTTTTGTAGAAAAACACAAGCAATATTGTATTTTATGAGATTAAAAATGAAGGGGTTTATTGAATTTTTATGAACATCTGACATCCTATACTGAGGGGACAAAGACTCAGTTATGACCTAATAAATTAAATTAATCATAATCTCGATGAAGTGGAAACTACAATTATTCATGATATAAGTCTGTCATGAAAGAATATAACCCTAAAAACAGATAGCGGGGAAGATGAAAATGAATTCGACTAGAAATAATGGACATAGAAGTAAATGGCTAACCGAGGAAAAAACATTGAAGCCCATGTTCTATGTGCCAACTTTGACTTAATAATATTACAAGCAAAGAAAATGTATGCACATAGGAAAAGGAAGATCTAATATTGCTGATGTCCTTTGGGAAAATGCTTCTCCAAAAGGAGGATTCATCTTTTGGGTGATGTGGAGGTATATTTTTTTTGTTTCAAGCTTGCACTCATAATATTAGTAAATAAATTAGTAATGTAATATGTTACATTAGTGAAATTAAACGTTCATATTTCACTTTGAGAAGTCAAGGGAATTTTGGCAAGACAAATGTCTGGGTTGGGAGTACGATAGAAAGTGTGTGCAAGGAATCATGAAACACAAAGGGGCACAAATGGAAACACAAACAATTTCTCTGCACACCTTTTCTCCCTCACTTCCTCGACACCATTTTTTTGCACAACAAAATAGCAACAATTTGATATTAAATTAAACTATAAAATTTTCTTCCACATATTTTTGCAGTCATCCCCCTTCCCCCCCCAAAAAAAGACCTCCTTACTTATATAAGCGATCTACAACCTTGTTAGTTCTAACATCATTGGACACAAAAAAAATCTTTCTTATGTAAGTGACCTACAAACTTGTTAGTTATGACATCATTGGGAAAAAAAAAACCCTTCCTTATGTAAGGGACCTAGAACTTTGTAAGTTTTGACAGCATCGGGAAGATCAATAGTAGTGTCAGGCATAACATTGTTAGAGATCCTAGCAATTATATGGCCACTCACAAAATTATCATTTTTTTATAGTTTAAGATTACATTTGAGTCACTAAAAATTACCGAAAACAAATCAGTCTCCATAGAGGAATTATGCCACATCAAGACTCATTGAGCTAATGGATACTTAGAAATAAGACTTACATAAATTATAAAAATATTTCCAAATTTACTGAAAAATAGAAATACTCAACATTTTCCCAAAATATTGGTTAAAATTGCTAAAATGCCACAAAGTAATCAAGAGTCAAGAGAGTTATACCACATAAGAGTGTGGTATAGTCCCTAAAGATGTACGAAATAATGAGTATGACATGTTCCACGACATTATATTAACGATCTCAAATATCTCCAAGTATTGGTATCATCGATGCCAAAATGCAAACCCTTTTGATAGAATTCAAAATATTAAAGAAATAATACTCTTAACTTCAAATATGGTTCTATATATTGAAATACTTCAATTTGAGAGTAATGAATTTTCACATTAAACAAAACTTCAAGCTTCTAAAAGATATATAACAATGATTAAAAAAAATAGAAGATATATTTAATTAATATAAATATTACAACAAATATATAGTTAATTTCAATAACTAATTATATTTTATTAAAATAAAATAATTAAGATATATTTTATTTTATCTCATTTCTTTTCTTTTTATTTTTCTTTTCATTCAAACAAAGCTAAACACTGATTTATTGGCTAAATTGAATTTTCCATGATAATTATGATACACATGATATCAAGATTTGAGATATAATAATAAATATATGACTAGAAACCAAGTTCCATCAACACAAAGTCAATAAGAAGTCATCCATCTACTAATTTTCATATTTTCAAAGGAAAAGTGCTATATGGATCTAGAATAAAAACATTATGGGAACCCAAAAAGATTATTATCCAGCATAATGCAACCAATAGAAACTATAGAGTATACGAAATAGAATTACAAGTGAATGCCTCCTACTCGACTAGAATAGCATATCCATAAGCGAATCCCATGGAAAATACCCCATGCTTAGTTGCTGACCTAGTTGGAAAGCCTCATATCTGATGAAACTTAAAAACATTGTAAATTTGTTCTTTGATAGTGCATTAACACCCTGGTTTAATTCTCGATGTAGATGTGTTAATATAACTAGTTGAAAGTTGACCTTAATCTTGTGGATACTGTGAAAATAGTGCCCCAAGAATGGTGGAGTAAAATTTGTTCTTTATTGATCTAATAGAAAAATAATTTTTAATCACCAAAAAAGTGTGCCAGATCAATATTGCACCACCTCATGCAATATAGAATTCCCCAAATAGTAATGATATTACTCAGCTGTTAGAATTGAAACCTCCACTCTAGCAAAAGTAGAGTGAGTAAATTTTGTTATTTGTCATCCTCAAAATACATCCATAGATGGGGTATTATGCTACTTGATTTAACTTTCCAGCAGGAAAATAAATTATTGGTTACCCATGCCTTAGAATTTTTGGGATCTTGTGATTTGTAGTTTGTCCATATTTCATAAAATAGGCATATTTGTTTGTACCAATACAATTGATGTTATTTGGCCTATATTAAAAAATTGTGGCATTATGCTCCCTCGAAATGCACGAGCAAATGAAGAAAGGAAGATATTTATTCTGACATCTCAAATCAAACTAATATCTGAAGCATGATTCCATAAATGTAAAGCACCAATCTGAGTTAATCCGGACCCATTGTAAGACATATATCTAAGTTGTATTAATACAATACACCTAATACAAAATGTAAAACGTAGTGAGGTGACTCATGACATAAAATACATCTACTAGGACCCTGAAACCCTCACTTACACAGGTTGTCCAAGGTAAGTACCCTATTCATCCACATGAGCCATCCAAACAACAAAGCATTTGTTGGCATGTGCCATGACCAGGCCTTGTAAAACCAACATTTATCTTCCAAACATCCAAGAGAGGAAGGAATGTAATTGTAAGTGATTTTAGCATAGATATGACCCTTAATAGAGTCACCACACCAACAAATTTTATCATTGTCCTAGCTTAATGAAATGCCAGCAATAGACAATTGATGTATATATTTGTTTTATATGTCGAATAACTGGTCATAAACATCCATCTTCATGACATCCACCCAAATGGGATATTGTTGTTTTGTATCCCATCCCTTCTAAATCGAAGAAAAATGTAAAATGCCTTTGTCATGTAAATGATTGCTAATATTGATAGGCAACTTATTTTTGCCCACTACTACTATAAAGGGTCAATCATGATCATACTACCCTACCCTTGTTGATGAACCAACAAATGTTTTCTATAGATCATCTTCTAGTTGTCATAAAACCTCTCTAAATAAATGATCCATACATAGTGCTTATATCACCCTATTTGATCAATTCTTGTGGTTCCATATGCTTTGAATATTTGTCTTTTATCATTTCATATGATATGCTAAACTGAAAAATAGCCCTCAAAATTCTTATAGGCCCAATAGAAGTAACTAATATCTTTTATACCCATCCTTCATATTCTAGCCTCTTCCTTGCTAACCAGATGTATCTTCATACCTTTCTTCGTACCAGACTAGATCAAATTTGCAATTATAGGATAAATATTTGTCATGATCATTCTCGGGAGTCCATATAAGTGTATCTAATACATCAATATGTTTAGAAATACATATTGAACTAAGATTAATTTACCACCAAGAGACATCGATTTATGTTACCATTTACTTAAACTTTCCTAAAAGTTGCTTATGAGTCATTAAAAGTTCACAAAGAGTTGTCTGTTTGATTTCATATGAAACCCCAAGTATGTGAAACCCGATTCCATGGAGCGTACAAAATATAAATATATTAGATATCTCCTTGACTTGTTTAACCTATGATAATGCATAAATTAGCATGGATTTGGGAGGGTTCATGATTAACTTGGAGGCATTCCCAACTCTCATGATGATATGATGAAGGTTGATCCATCAATCAAGAAAAACCTATCCAAAGAGTAATATTTCATCCACAAACATGACGTGAGTGATGGATACATGTCTAGTTAGTTGTAAACCAGTAGATAAAAATTGTGCTATATCCACAAAAATCTTACTACTCGGACCTTCAATGGAGAATTAAAACATCAATGGAGATAACTAATAACTCTAGTAAAAACCAAAGAAGGCATCAATTAAACATGTTGAAACACCATTAATAATAAAAACATAACTCATTGAATTAATTCATGTCACAATTCATTCAAAAACCTCCACAAAGACACCAATGTTATCCAATATCAACCTAAAGTAGGTTCAGTCCACACTATCATATGTTTGATGTAGATCTAGATTAGAAATAATGGTTTCATTATCACATGTTTTAACAATGTGTAGAGCCTTGTATGATTAAAATTTTAACACGAGGCTCTACATTTTTCTATTTTTTAGGAAACAAAATTATTCAACAAATATATGAGATGATAAACAATCTATCATCTAGATAAGATTTGAAACCAGTTTGTACACTATATGACATAGTGATATTTGCCAAAATTACCTCAAATTATTAGGGTGTTTTGATTTTGGAATCAAAGAAAGGAAGGTCACATTGATAGTGACAAAAATTTTCTTGTGTCAACAAGACCCTTCCAGCATATTTAATAGAACAGGACCCATGATATCATAGACCTATGTGAAAATCTCAATGGTTCAACCATCCAAACCAAGAAAATTGTCCTTTGAGCATATTTTAAAGATATTGTGTATCTTCTTGAGTGAGATAGACTTCCATACCTTCATGTCATCCTCGTTAGAGAAAATTCTAGGTTATGATTTAGAATAACTGATTTAGTTATTAAGATCGAAATCTTCCTCGACCTTAAAAATTCCTTAAAGTATTTCACTACCTTTTGGTGAATATCCCCAATCTGAGTAACTTTTCCCCTTCCTCCATCCTTAATCACCCATTGGTATTTTATTTTCTTCTATTCATCACAATTTTTTGGAAAATTTCCGTGCCCTTGTGTCTCCATGCTATCCATACCGCTCGACATTTCAAGCACCACTCTTTTTCCTTCTTATTTAAATGATCCCTCTTGCATCATTTGAGCTCCATAATTCTATGATGCACTTCTATTGAAATGAAATATTGGGAAAGTGTATCATCAATCCTAACCATCCTCTCATCGATCACTGTCAATTCATATTTTTGCTAATAATTTTTAGAGAAATCCATTTACGATACATTTTTTTCAAAGATTTCAACTTATTCACAACCACCTCCATCCTTGATTATGTAGGATCCACTGAATGAACATACCACATACTTCTGAATAGTTTTCATAGTTCATGGTCTTCCAAACAAGTATGATTAAAATTGAAAGGAAGCCCAGTCGAGGGTTGATCCCCTTACCACTACAAGTTAATGGGGGCATAGTTTGATATAATAGTCGAAGTGACAATGATCTAAAAAAACAAAAAATCTTAATTCGATTCTCATGTAATAGGAAATGGCCTAATTTCTTAGCTATGTTGAATGGGAAAGGCCTTCCATTTATCCATATAGGTGTAATTGGGTTTGGGTATATATACACTAGATTATTATTTATAAAGGGTTCTAAAAAACATGAGCCCCATTGATATAGTCTGCAAATACACCCCCAAACTTCTTCACCCTACATTGTTAGATTCATACCCTTTGCCATTATCAGTAACTCCATCTTCACTATCTCACATGCATCTATACATTTCCATCAAATATTCTTGTAATTATATGGGTTGTAGATGTTGAGTATGCATATGTGGTGTGACATACCCTGATGTAACTAGACACCAATATGCTTGCATAGTGTTTATAGGAATTGGCATTAATCATGGGTGGATCCCACATAGACACCATCCTTCCTAACAAACCATTCGAGTTTGTCACAACAGTAAACAACTAGGGAAAACAATTAAAAATATTTTTGAGCCTTGTCCCCTACAACCATAGTTTCTTACATGATAATGACAAAAAGACTCAACCATGTGATAAAGTGTTTTAGATCTTTAATTTTGGAGGGATCCTGTAGCCCTCGAAGAATTAGTTATAAAATCTTCATTAAGACACTCTATATTGGGTAGTTCCTCTCTAAAAACATGAGAAAGAGTGGCATCAAATATTGATACATATTGGGGGTTCATGTCATCATTGTCATCTAGGTTTTTGAATGCCCTAGAGTGAGGAATGGTTTCCAATCTTACCCATACTTTCCTACTCTTTCTGGTAGTAACATTCATGGCAGATCAAGGGCTAATGGATAATTCAACAAAAGACCCAGCACCATATCATTGATGAGGAAAGGAAGATCCATGTTGTGGTTCCAAGCGAGGAAGTCAATGTTATTACCAATCAAGTTGATAGGAGAAATGGAATCATGTATAGTGTCCCCAACATTTTGATTGATCAAATGGTCGAGCAAGGGAGTGGGTGGGAGTGAAACTAGGAGCAAGGCCTATATATGATTCAACAACCAAATTGGAAAGAGAATTCACCACAACCATCGACCTATCATCTTGCATCGATAAAGAAATAAAAATCTAACAACATATCATCGAATGCATGTGAAGAGTGGAGGGTTTGTGTGGTGTGTTGGAATGTCACAAAACTTCTTCTAACTTATTGATTATGTGTTAACCATATCAGTTTCACCACAAGAATTAGAAGAATTCAGAATGGGGGAAGAGAGAGAGGGCTATAGAAGTTACCTTGAGTGTCATGTTTTGAAGCTCCTCTCCCAACGTTGTTTCAAAACTATTATACAGTGTTGCAGGTTACTATCCCGCACCATGTCTTAAACCTATTTCCTTCGAGTTCCACAATAAATGAACTTTTGAGGGCATTTGGAAACGATGCAATGAATCTTGTGGGATACCAAACACCCAAAGGTTATATGTCCCAATAATGAATTCCTTAATGAAAAAAAGTTAGACCCCATAAAAGGACGATCTCTGTTGGTAAACCACGTGAATTTGAGTTCCACTAAAATGCATGCAACCCACTTGTAGAGAGCTACAAGTTCAACTTCATCGAGAATAAAAATTATTCTTATTGTGTCACTGATGGATTCCATAGCCTTCGTCATACATAATTAAAGGGGTAAATTGGGTATCTTTACCTTGACCAACCTCCTACTTTATATCATCATAAGTGGATTAAAGCCAACAAACGTGTGAAAAATTTTAAAAATTGTAGCAATCCACCCAAGTTATCTTCAAAATATGAACTGAATCTTCATGCAAAAAGTGGACCTTGAACCACCCATTCATCATAACACTAACATTTGCCCTATATGTCAATATATGCATCCACATCGTAGCAACCCAATTGTGTACTTTTCCCATCCATTTTTGAAAACTCCCATTTCCTGACCATTGTCCTCTTTTCCATCCCTACAACACGGTCCAAAAAATGTACTTTCCAAATACCCATTTCTTTATTTTTTTGGAAACCTTCACTGGTTTGGCATGTTTAAATTGTCTGGCATATAACCTCATCCTTCCATTATCACTCTCTTGGCTTGTGATATCATAATTCAAAGGTATAGAAGAGATCGTATGATCTCGGAAATCCATTTTTGCATAGTGAATTGGGATGGTCATCGTCCCTCCTCGTTTGGGGAGGTGTGTCCATGCATAGTAATACCCATAATGGGTAGCCTAGAAATATGACTATCCGCATCCACTTCTTGTTTGCCATCCACCTTGTGACGTGTATTCGCAAGAATTTTTCTTAATTCATCAACAAATGCACTCAGTGATCAATTGATAGAAATAAATGTCCACCAACAAGTAGAATTTTGATAGACGATTCGACTTGGACCCCCACCCATCTCTAAAACCATATAGAATTCGAGCCAATGAATACAATAAGGACTATAACATCTCCTAATTCGAAGAGTCGAATGCACAACATATTAATCCAATATTCACACACTATAACACTAACCTCGACAAATCAAAGAAACAAACTTCAAATTCCTATAATCTACTGTGTGGAGATATTATAATCATTCACCAAATATCAGAACTATATGAAAGAAACATCCACACACCATAATGTAGAAACACCACGCGGCTTCTAGTTATAGCAATCCTAGTCGATCACCCCAAGAAAACATCTGTCGATAGGAAGTTCGAAAAGAGAGATGTATGCAGGTGCGAAACGCTTAGAAAATTTAGAGAGGGTCCATATGATGTGTATCCTAAAGGAAAAAGAAAATGAACATAACCAAGAAGTGAACATTAAACAAGATATATATAAACAAATAAGTAATTTTTTTTTATTTTTCTTTTATTTTTTTTCTGGGTAAAGACTAATTCTATTAAAATGTAAAAATGTTTACAGAGAGGTCAATGCCTCATAGGAGGTACAGGAACTTTTCATCCATACAAACAGATAATCCCAAAATTGGGATTAATCTGATACAAAAACCCTGAAACAAAAACATCTTGTAATCTAGCACCAAACTGATTGAACTACCCATCTTTAATTGAGCATGAATACAGACACACAAAATTGACAAAATAACCTGGCTGTAAGCCTGAGACAGAGAGATGTAGACAAAGAGAGAAAGACAATAGCCATATTGGCGATACAAAAGGAAATTGAAAACAGAGAGAACCAGAGCAGCACCCAAAACACATAATTCTTGAGACATGGAGTCGATTTCTAGATCAGCACCCAAAACCCAGAATTCTTCAGACATTGGAGTCGATTTCCGGATCCTCCTCTACAATTGGGTAAGGATAACCCATCCGCGTGTCGTCCACATTCTCCTTGTGAGCTGAAGCGCTGCCATCTGGAGGAATTGCCAAGTGTTGCGAGCTGTCTGAGCCATCCAGCTGTTGTTCAGGAGCAAGGGCATTCTATTCAGGAGCAGGGGCGTTCTGTTGAGAACCAGCAGGAGGCATGGGGATATCTCCCTCAAATCCTTCTACCCGCGAATTGCCGCCATGGAAATCGAAACCCACATCAATCCACTGTTGTGCGCTACCTCCTGGAGAATCAGTGGAAGGGGTGTTCATTTCAGCAATGGGCCTGGCTTCCTCTTATGAGAAAATGACCATGATGCTAGCAGAAAGAACAGGTTGGTTAAGATGACTATGGAACGTGAAGTGGGTGGTCTGAAAGGAGTTATAAGGGATAGGTCTGCTGGTTGCAGAGGCAGGAGAAGCTGAGGCCAGAGGAATGATGGGCGAAGGAGCAAGCTGAGAGAGCCCACACCCTCCACGACCACAACCACGGTGACAGCTACCACAACGACGAAACATTAACACAGTGACCAGGTAGTCTGAGGGAGCAAAATAACCAAGAATGAAACACCTGCTAAGGTAAGGTTGCCCGCAATGGCCGAGAGCCCAAACCTGCAACTCTACCCTCAAACCAGGGCTGAGAAACTGGTGCTGCGAGCATGGGAGGAGGCTAGGGTTATAAATCAACCGGAGGAGCCGAATACTCCATCAAAGCCGAACCACGAGAGATTTCTCGAGCTCTCTGCATAATTAAATTCGTGTGAGGAGTGATAAGCCTACGGATAATAACTGTCTCATCCATCTGCTTGAGGGCCAGGGAGGTGTGAATTTCTGCCACCTGCTGTACCAACTTCCTGCAGCAGTATTAACCTACATTAATAACTATCAATATACCCGCATCCGGCTAACAAATAAGTAATTTAAAGCTAATAATAAATACAAAATGATAATATATCACAAAAATAATAATATACATAAAAAGAAAAGCCAATTTAATCAACTCGAGTAAACAATAAACAAGATATATATAAACAAAGAAGTAATCTAAAGTTAATAATAAATACGAGAAAATAAAAATAACCTATTGAGAAAATAAAAAACCAAAAAACCAATGAACATTAAACCGGAGACATATAAGAAGATAAATAATGTAAAGTTATTAATAGATATAAATAATAACTTATTTTACTAGAGAAAAAAAGAATGAATATTACCATTAAGCACTAGATATATAAACAAAGAAGGGTCTATAAACCAAAAAATAATAATACTAGATTTCATTATAAAAACAAAACAATTAATAAAATAATATATTATTAAATGTCATCCCAAAAAATTAAGAATTATGATTAATTAATATTGGTTATTTTAACATATATACACTTTAATATATATGTTTAGAAATATGATTAACTAATATTGCTTACATTTCCATCAAATATTCTTGTAATTATATGGGTTGTAGATGTTGAGTATGCATATGTGGTGTGACATACCCTGAATGTAACTAGACACGAATATGCTTGCATAGTGTTTATAGGAATTGGCATTAATCATGGGTGGATCCCACATAGACACCATCCTTCTTAACAAACCATTCGAGTTTGTCACAACAGTAAACAACTAGGGAAAACAATTAAAAATATTTTTGAGCCTTGTCCCCTACAACCATAGTTTCCTACATGATAATGACAACAAGACTCAACCATGTGATAAAGTGTTTTAGATCTTTAATTTTGGAGGGATCCTGTAGCCCTCGAAGAATTAGTTATAAAATCTTCATTAAGACACCCTATATTGGGTAGTTCCTCTCTAAAAACATGAGAAAGAGTGGCATCAAATATTGATACATATTGGGGGTTCATGTCATCATTGTCATCTAGGTTTTTGAATGCCCTAGAGTGAGGAATGGTTTTCAATCTTACCCATACTTTCCTACCCTTTCTGGTAGTAACATTCATGGCAGATCAAGGGCTAATGGATAATTCAACAAAAGACCCAGCACCATATCAATGATGAGGAAAGGAAGATCCATGTTGTGGTTCCAAGCGAGGAAGTCAAGGTTATTACCAATCAAGTTGGTAGGAGAAATGGAATCATGTATACTGTCCCCAACAATTTGATTCATCAAATGGTCGAGCAAGAGAGTGGGTGGGAGTGAAACTAGGAGAAAGGCCTATATATGATTCAACAGCCAAATTGGAAAGAGAATTCACCACAAGCATCGACCTATCATCTTGCATCGATAAAGAAATAAAAATCTGACAACATATCATCGAATGCATGTGAAGAGTGGAGGGTTTGTGTGGTGTGTTGGAATGTCACAAAATTTCTTCTAACTTATTGATTATGTGTTAACCATATCAGTTTCACCACAAGCATTAGAAGAATTCAGAATGGGGGAAGAGAGAGAGGGCTATAGAAGTTACCTTGAGTGTCATCTTTTGAAGCTCCTCTCCCAACGTTGTTTCAAAACTATTGTAGAGTGTTGCAGGTTACTATCCCGCACCATGTCTTAAACCTATTTCCTTCGAGTTCCACAATAAATGAACTTTTGAGGGAATTTGGAAAAGATGCGATGAATCTTGTGGGATACCAAACACCCAAAGGGTATATGTCCCAATAATCAATTCTTTAATGAAAAAAAGTTAGACCCCATAAAAGGTCCATCTCTGTTGGTAAACCACGTGAATTTGAGTTCCACTAAAATGCATGTAACCCACTTGTAGAGAGCTACAAGTTCAACTTCATCGAGAATAAAAATTATTCTTATTGTGTCACTGATGGATTCCATAGCCTTCGTCATACATAATTAAAGGGGTAAATTGGGTATCTTTACCTTGACCAACCTCCTACTTTATATCATCACAAGTGGATTAAAGCCAACAAACGTGTGAAAAATTTAAAAAATTGTAGCAATCCACCCAGGTTATCTTCAAAATATTAACTGAATCTTCATCCAAAAAGTGGATCTTGAACCACCCATTCATCATAACACTAACATTTGCCCTATATGTCAATATAGGCACCCACATTGTAGCAACCCAATTGTGTACTTTTCCCATCCATTTTTGAAAACTCCCATTTCCTGACCATTGTCCTCTTTTCCATCCCTACAACACGGTCCAAAAAAATGCACTTTCCAAATACCCATTTCTTTATTTTTTTGGAAACCTTCACTGGTTTGGCATGTTTAAATTGTCTCGCATATAACCTCATCCTTCCATTATCCCTCTCTTGGCTTGTGATATCATAATTCAAAGGTATAGAAGAGATCGTAGGATCTCGGAAATCCATTTGTGCATAGTGAATTGGGATGGTCATCGTCCCTCCTCGTTTGGGGAGGTGTGTCCGTGCACAGTAATACCCATAATGGGTAGCCTAGAAATATGATTATCTACATCCACTTCTTGTTTGGCATCCACATTGCGATGTGTATTCGCAAGCATTTTTCTTAATTCATCAACAAACGCACTTAGTGATCAATTGATATAAATAAATGTCCACCAACAAGTATAATTTTGATAGACGATTCGACTTGGACCCCCACCCATCTCTAAAACCATATAGAATTCGAGCCAATGAATACAATAAGGACTATAACATCTCCTAATTCGAAGAGTCGAATGCACAACATATTAATCCAATATTCACACACTATAACACTAACCTCGACAAATCAAACAAACAAACCTCAAATTCCTGTAATCTACTGTGTGGAGATATTATAATCATTCAGCAAATATCAGAACTATATGAAAGAAACATCCACACTACCATAATGTAGAAACACCACGCGGCTTCTAGTTCTAGCAATCCTAGTCGATGACCCCAAGAAAACATCCGTCGTTAGGAAGTTCGAAAAGAGAGATGTATGCAGGTGCGAAACGCTTAGAAAATTTAGAGAGGGTCCATATGATGTGTATCCTAAAGGAAAAAGAAAATGAACATAACCAAGAAGTGAACATTAAACAAGAGATATATAAACAAATAAGTAATTTTTTTTTTATTTTCTTTTATTTTTTTTCTGGGTAAAGACTGATTCTATTAAAATGTAAAAATGTTTACAGAGAGGTCAATGCCTCATAGGAGATACAGGAACTTTTCATCCATACAGACAGATAATCCCAAAATTGGGATTAATCTGATACAAAAACCCTGAAACAAAAACATCTTGTAATCTAGCACCAAACTGATTGAACTACCCATCTTTAATTGAGCATGAATACAGACACACAAAATTGACAAAATAACTTGGCTGTAAGCCTAAGACAGAGAGATGTAGACAAAGAGAGAAAGACAATAGCCATATTGGCGATACAAAAGGAAATTGAAAACAGAGAGAACCAGAGCAGCACCCAAAACACATAATTCTTGAGACATGGAGTCAATTTCTAGAGCAACACCCAAAACCCAGAATTCTTCAGACATTGGAGTCGATTTCCGGATCCTCCTCTACAATTGGGTAAGGATAGTCCATCCGCGTGTCGTCCACGTTCTCCCTGTGAGCTGAAGCGTTGCCATCTGGAGGAATTGCCAAGTGTTGCGAGCTGTCTGAGCCATCCGGCTGTTGTTCAGGAGCAAGGGCATTCTATTCAGGAGCAGGGGCGTTCTGTTGAGAACCAACAGGAGACATGGGGATATCTCCCTCAAATCCTTCTACCCGCGAATTGCCGCCATGGAAATCGAAACCCACATCAATCCACTGCTGTGCGCTACCTCCTGGAGAATCAGTGGAAGGGGTGTTCATTTCAGCAGTGGGCCTGGCTTCCTCTTATGAGAAAATGACCATGATGTTAGCAGAAAGAACAGGTTGGTTAAGATGACTATGGAACGTGAAGTGGGTGGTCTGAAAGGAGTTATAAGGGATAGGTCTACTGGTTGTAGAGGCGGGAGAAGCCGAGGCCAGAGGAATGATGGGCGGAGGAGCAAGCTGAGAGAGCCCACACCCTCCATGACCACCACCACGGTGACAGCTACCACAACGACGAAACATTAACACAGTGACCAGGTAGTCTGAGGGAGCAAAAGAACCAAGAATGAAACACCTGCTAAGGTAAGGTTGCACGCAATGGCCGAGAGCCCAGACCTGCAACTCTACCCTCAAACCAGGGCTGAGAAACTGGTGCTGCGAGCATGGGAGGAGGCTAGGGGTATAAATCAACCAGAGGAGCCGAATACTCCATCAAAGCCGAACCACGAGAGATTTCTCAAGCTCTCTGCGTAATTAAATTCGTGTGAGGAGCGATAGGCCTACGGATAATAACTGTCTCATCCATCTGCTTGAGGGCCAGGGAGGTGTTTATTTCTGCCACCTGTTGTACCAACTTCCTGTAGCAGTATTAACCTACATTAATAACTGTCAATAGACCCGTATCCGGCTAACAAATAAGTAATTTAAAGTTAATAATAAATACAAAATGATAATATATCACAAAAATAATAATATACATAAAAAGAAAAGCCAATTTAATCAACTCGAGTAAACAATAAACAAGATATATATAAACAAAGAAGTAATCTAAAGTTAATAATAAATACGAGAAAATAAAAATAACCTATTGAGAAAATAAAAAACCAAAAAACCAATGAACATTAAACCGGAGACATATAAGAAGATAAATAACGTAAAGTTATTAATAGATATAAAATAATAACTTATTTTACTAGAGAAAAAAAGAATGAATATTACCATTAAGCACTAGATATATAAACAAAGAAGGGGCTATAAACCAAAAAATAATAATACTAGATTTCATTATAAAAATAAAACAATTAATAAAATAATATATTATTAAATGTCATCCCAAAAAATTAAGAATTATGATTAATTAATATTGGTTATTTTAACATATATACACTTTAATATATATGTTTAGAAATATGATTAACTAATATTGCTTACATTAATATATATACACTTGAATATAATGTTTATATGTGCATTATTTTTTATTAATATATATAATTTTATAATTAAATTTATTAAAACATGTTTTTAATATAATAATAAGCCATTTAAATTGAAAATATGGACAAAAAAAAATATAGTTCATAAACATAGAAATAATAGAAAAATGAAAAAAAAAAGCTAAATAAAGAAGAAATGAATTAAAAAAAAGTAACTAATAAAATGGAAGTTATTAAATGGACAAACCTCAACCAATCACCTTACAAATAAATTAATTAATATAATAATAATTAATTAATTAAAAATTTGATTAGGAATGTTAATCTATAGATATTGTTAGTCAAAAATATTAATACTAATACCCAATAAAAAAGATAAACTTAACACCATATTTATAACCATCTATAATAATTAATGCAAAAATAATAATAAATACCAAATAATCAACTAATTAATATTAATAATGATAAAATAAATTAAAATCATATAAGTGAGAAAAGCACATAAACCCACTTTAATTAATTAATGTGATATTTATATAACAAATAATGCCAAGTTACCCATGAATCCAAAGAAATAATCCATTATTATTCTATCCTCCGAACAAATAATTATAATTACAACTGATATTTCAACTAGGTGGATTGTTCATCAGGTGCCATGAACATATTTAAAAATTTAATATTTAGGTTATGTATATAGTTTGAAAATTATCTGACCATTACTGAACAAAATCAATGTTTGCAACCCCGAGGTGAGGTAAACAAAATTTGTGTTAGCAACAGTTCGTTGAGTTTAACAAAATAAGTGTTAGCAACTGGACAGAGAGGTATAGAAAATCTGTGTTAACATGCGTACCCTTTGGTATCTCCTTAATTTCCTCCGCCCATGCTCTTGTTATAAATAAAGAAGAGATTTAGATGATTTTCTTATAGAGAACAGGGTGACAAAATTCCTCAGAGCACTATAAAGAAATTTAATAAATAAAAAAGTATAATAAATATTACAACTTAAGTAATGGAAATTTAATAATAAATCTAAAATAATAATCTAACAAAAATTTGTAATAATTAATTTGGATATAAACATGTAGATTGTTATCATTTTTGTCGAAGAGTGATCCAGAAATAGAAGAGTTTCTACAATGTTCGTATTCGTCGAGAAAATTGGCATTGCAACTGCTGGTAAAAAAGAACGACTGCGGGTGGGATTTGAATGTGACCAACCCTGAAAGAGCAGTGATTACAATTTCCCTAAATGATGTTTTCGATGTACCTGAAGAACCTGTACAATACGAGATAATGAATATGGTTGTCATCTATTGGCCAGAGTTGTGTCCACGTGTAGTGCTGGACTGTGTCGTGCCGAATAGATATGGGTGGGAAATTATTGATTATTACACGTTCGATAGACTTCTATGGAGGATCCCAATAGAAATACTTGTGTTGGACTACAGCAGGGTATTCTTTCCCAACCGTTGGCAAGGACGGCCACGTGAGGCATTCCGGAGAATTCGCTCCTTTTTAAATAAAATGGAGCGAATTAAAGAAAGAAAGAAAGCTACAACGCCAATCTCGCCAAGAAAGACTATGACCCAGACAATTAAAAATTAAGAAAATTGTAGGTCCGATAGACCAATTTGATCTGAGTGGAAGTTAATCACCATCATCATCATCATCATAAACAAGTTGCATCATCTCCAAATATGTTTGTATAGAAACGTTGGTTTGCTTGAAAAAGAATTGACATTTTAATTATCTCATTTACATACATTGGTTACAATTAGTATTAGTTTCAATTTCAATTTTCTAACTTACATATGGATTACCATGAGTTTCAATGACGTGAATTTAAACAACTTATATCGAGCTTATCTTCTGAGATTCAATCAACACACAACGAACAACATAATGAGTGAGGCCAGTAGGCACGAGTTTTATATTTCATTTTCAAACCACGGAATGCATATTTTTAGACTGCTATTACAACCGATCGCGTATTAAAAGAATATTAATTTAAGAGAAAAAAAATATGGCATATCGTATTTCACAGAGGGTTTCAAATTATTGTTTTATAAAATTGTGTTTAAAATACAATATATAATATAAAATTGTCTTTTTAAATATCATATATAAAATATAAAATTGTCACAATATATAAAATAAACATTATTGTTTCTTAGGAGACATTTTTATTTTTGTCTATCCAGAAACAGTACATTTACATGGGATTAAAGGCATATTATCTTTATAAACACAATATATCATTAATTTTTGTTATTGTTGTTTCTCTAGAAACAATAACAAAATATATTTAAAGAGAATATAATATCATTTTTGGGTCTTAAAAAATGAATCCAAAAAAAACTGTTACAGTAAATTAAATAAAATAAAAAATAATTAATTAAAGTAACTCACTATATGGATTAGTGATTTAAAATATAATAGATAATAAATAATAATGTTTTGTTTTATAATGGTGAATATTTCATGCTAAATAATTTATTTTAATTGTATTATACGTTTTATATTTAATAATTTATATAAAATATAAAGAAATTTATATTAAAATAATTTATGTAAAATATAAATTTGACTTTTTATTTGTGATCACTATTTATTTTTAGTGATTTATGGAAAACATATTTATAACTAATATTGAAAAGTTTTACTTACTTGAATATTGAAATATTTTGTTAATATTTGTTGAAATAATTTAAGGTTAAATAGATGTCAAGCTAGGCTAGAGATAATTAGATAAATGAATCATGTGCCAATCAAAATCACAAAAGATGGACAACCTTAGGTATAAACTAGTATTAGGAGTCAAAGGAAAAGCATATATGGGTCCTAGTTAAAATTTTATGAGAAATTGTAACTCACTTATACATTGGGGTCAAAGTTTGCCCAAGGGCACTATAGCACAATGTTGAGGAGTCTCGCACATTGCCCAAATTGATAGTGACCAATGGAGGGTTAATTAGTATAACACAAATCTTATTTCTTCAGACATTGTGAAATCTATCACCTATCAAACAAGGAACACAATATTTACATGCAAACACTTTTGTGGTAACCACAAAACTTGCCTTATGATTATTTGTAGGACCTAGGTTATTTATAGGCACCAACCTACAATGTGTCAACCAACATTTTCAAAATAGAGCTATCTATGCATAAATTGGTTTTGTCCATATGATGCTGAGTGGATTCCCATAGAGATTTTAGGATGTATGAGTAGTTTTGCAAAGTAAAATATGAGTAGGGTTTGAGTTTAATGACCATTTTAGTATAAGATCACTTTGATTTAATTATCATTCTATATGTTCATTACAAGTGAAATTTTTTACATACCTAATTGAGTTTTCTCATGGACACTCCTCCACAAAGTTAGGCACTTGTTAATGGTTAACCCCTTATTTGCGTTTTGTATTATGATATACTATGACTTTTTTTTTTGGTAGTGATTAGAAATGCGAACACTTTATGAAGGCTTTCTTCTAGTTTTTTATTTGGCTTACTTTGAATATTTTTGTAGGTAGGTGAGATTTGGTTTTATTTTAAATTCTTAAAGGGTTTTGAATGCATTTCTTGAATATTTATATTATTTTTTCAATGTTTTTTTGCGACACTATTACCGAGGGCCAGTTTTGTATATCATTTTACATTTGTCACACACTCTTACTTGCTAGAACAAATAAGATACATATTGGGATTAAATGATTATTTATATGGGGATTTTCTTTATTTCTTGAATTTCTATCCTATTCAAAGGTTTAAACTCTTTTCCAATGAAATCTTTTACTTGGGTAATTGGGCTACCTTTTAAAATCCCATATTCATTGTGGTTTCCATTTCAATAGATAACTTCTTAGTTTTCTCCCTTTATTATGGAGCATTCCATTTTCTTACAAATGTGCTTAGCAAGAATTAGAAAACCAAAAAAAAATTATCTTGAGAAGTCTATATGTTGAAACCCTTTAAAACCTATACTATTCCAATTTTGTTTCAATGATATGAAATATTAAAAAATAAATTTAAGAGTTTACCATGTTTTGGAAGTTATACATAATACTAAAATTTTTAAGTGTATTTAAAATTTTTAAGTCCTTTTCTAGTTCGATAGATGCTTAAGTTGGGTGCTATGAGATTCAGTAAAACTAACACTAAGGTTTGTTCTTATGTATAATAAATATTAGTAATGTATAGTGGTAATTTCTTTAATCTCTTTACTATCATGAATTTATTACCCCCTTATTCCAAAATATGGAATGTTTTCACTTTATAAAAATTATAGCTAATTATAAAACTCAACAGACATATTTTTTTCTATGTTATATGCAAAACAATTCCATAAAAATTTCAAATAAACTTATTAATAACTAGCACACCAAAAATATTTGGTGCACATGCACAAGATATAACATTACATTCACAATCAAAACCTCAAATTCAAATGTCCTCAAACCAATATTTTTTTGGCCAACCGAATCATATGGAACAAGTGTACCTACAAATCATGAAATGTTGGGAGTCCAATGGAAAGAATTGTTTTACCATCAGTCAAGGTTTATGTTTTACGATCAATTGTAAATCAAAATTTGTAGGCATCTAGGGATATTTTAGCATTTTTTTCACATAATATATAACCCAAATCAAGCACCATAAATGATTTTTAAAGCTTTTAAGTTTTTTTTATCTAAGACTCACAAGAGACTTCTATGCATAATTTCTCAACCCAAAACCCCTCTCTATACACAATTGGTCATTATTGAGAAAAATCATGGCAGTAGTGATTGTAAAATAAATTAATTCTCATCTAATCAAAAATTAAGAGAGAGGTTACCTAGCTATAATCTAGTGTGAAAATTCCAACACAATTCATGATATGTCCATTACAATCCTACTTATATTTATGGTTATTTGTAAGTAGCTTCTTGCACCCATCTATGTCCATATTAGGAATTTTTTGTGGGGTAATATACACCAAGGATAACTATGTAAATTACTTTCATAAGATTTAAAAATTGTTCTTCTTCAAGTCCTACATGAGCATGTTACCCACAATCACTCCAATCGTGATTCTATAAAATTGACCGTATTATAAGAATATTGCATTAACCATTACTAATTAAAACCCTAGTTTATGAGATACTGAAATATGTCAATTTCTTCCCAATTGAACTAAAGAGAGTTTTACCCTACTTGTGTCTTGGATTTTTGGATTCCAACGTGTTAGGCCAAGAAGGTAACCCGCAATATTGAATTTCATTAATATCAAGGTCATTATATACTTCAAAGTGCTCATATTTGGTATTGCAACTCTAAGGTTTGCTCAAATTACTTTATTTACTTGTATCTTTACATATTTCACCCGTTCTATGAGGATCAAGTTCTAACATTGGAGTTTGGGAGTTCCAGAATAATTATGAATCTTTCAAATTTTTCTCTTCCAATTGAAAAGCTCGCTAAAGTTTTCACTTGTGGAATCTTTTCATAGGTGAATGTTAATCTCAAGAGGAATATAATTAGCTTACAAATATTCAAGAAATTTTGATAGTACACAATCTACTTTGTTTCTTCAGTAGCTATCACATATCTAGATAATTCACTATTTTCTTCACCTCTAAGATATATCGCATATTCGACACTCATAACATAATTGAATGTAGAAACTACATTTTCCTTATCTTGAATGTATGAATTAGAACATTTATTCTAGTTGTAGTCATCCACTTGTGAGTATTTGAGTGAAAATTCTTTGGTTCCTCTTAATTACTTTAGATCACTCTTTCTTTAGCAACAATGTATATCACAAGGCTCTTGGATAAAATTGGGAAGGATTCCAATGGAAATGAAATATCTAAAGGTAGATAAAAATTACCACAACCTATTTAGACATTGTTCCATAATCAAATTCATTTCCTTCTAAGTATGTTAGATTTAGATTTCTTTTTTCCATTTCAGTTGTCAAATTATTGCATTTAAAGATGCCAAAGTTGTTCAATAATTCTCCAATGTGCTTGTTTTGAGAGAGGAATATATATGTGCATGATGGGTCACATCAATGCCAAAATCATGAAGAAGGTGTCTCAATTGTGTCATCTCAAATCCTTTTTTGAATTATTTCTTTATGAATGCAATATCTACATACACCACAAGATAGACAACAATTTTTTATCTTTCATGACAAATAAAGTTGCATCATCAAAACAAAATTATTTGAAATTTAACATTCGAGGATGCTCATCCAATTTTCCTATATCATGCTAGAGGTGCTTGTTTTAGGCCATAAAAGAATGAAAATATATTATATAAATATGAAATAGGATTTACATTTGAAACTAATGCATTGAGAGGGATCCAATGTTAACCCCTTATTAAGTTTTACATTCTAAAAACAGATTTTTGACACTGATCTAAAACCCATGATCAATCCTACATTTTTTTTTATATTTTGCATTATCACCTCAGGTTTAAGATCAATATTAACTTCATAAATATGAAAACCAAAAGAAAAATCCTTAAATATTAATTGTCACATTTTCAAGATAACCTTCTTTCACAATATACCAAAAAAAAATTTGAACAATAATGAACATTGACCATAAATGTTTTCTCTTGTAATGGAAAACAAGTAGCTTTGAGTGTTATCTTACATCCCTTTCCTATACAATCCAAAATATTCAACAATTAATTTTCGTAATTCTATATATTGAAATAATTGATTTTGAGATTAGAGAAATATTACATTAAACCATATTTCAAAATTCTAGATGATAAAAATCCAAAAACAACATATTTGAATAATGGAGAAAATAAAAAGTATATTTAATTAATATAAAATATGATAATAAATATAAAATAACTTTCATAATTAAAAATAAAAAAGTATAATAAATATTACAACTTAAGTAATGGAAATTTAATAATAAATCCAAAATAATAATCTAACAAAAATTTCTAATAATTAGATAAATAAGTAAAATATATATGCCATTAATATAAATAATTACAATGAACGAAATTATATATATACTGAAAGTTGACTATGAATATAAACTAAATAATATATTATTATTTTAATTGGGGAAAATAGTTATATTGATAATGTTATTTTGGAGACCATTATGAGCGTGATGTGTGCTTTCATGTGTGCTCAATATGTAATGACTACCCATATAAAATAAATAATATATTATTATTTTAGTTTGGGGAAAATAGTTATATTGATAATGTTATTTTGGAGACCATTATGAGCTTGCTGTGTGCTTTCATGTGTGCTCAAGATGTAATTGACATTTGTAACTTTAAAAGATAAAATAAAATATTATATAAATAAAAAATGACGTGTGATATGATAAAATCCAATAATCAATAATCGTGTTTGGTGTTTGAAGATTTGGTACTTATTCTAGATCTTATCCATAAATATAATATTTTGTTATCTATTTCAAGTAATATAATTTTATATTAAATTTATAAAGATACAATAACTAAATGTAAAAAAAATAAAAATATTATGTCAATGTTGATCATAATAAAGTATTTCAATGTTAAAAAAACTAATTCAAAGTAAACAAATTTAATTAGTACTCTTCCTTTTATTTTTAAATTTATTCAACAATTTGAATATGTTTAATTAATAAGCACCATAGATTTGGCAATATCATAGGCTTGTAAATAAAAATAATTGTATAGTGTTAATTTAACCTTATAAACATACAATTAAAATTAAAATTTTATTTATTTTTTATTTTAATTATTTAGACTTTTTTAAACTTTTAATTTTGTTATTTACTTAGTCAAAATATTTATTTTATGTAACAAAATAACAATAAAATATATAATTTATTCAATTCCAATTTTATTATTTACTTAATCAAAATATTTATTTTATATAACACAATAAAAATAAGATATATAATTTATTCAATTCCTAACCTAAAATTAACATAATTCAAAAATTCAATATAACTTATGGATAAAATATTTTATTATCTTGCTTAAATAAAATATGACCAACCGTGAAAGATCACAGATTGAAGTTTCCATCTGTAATCTTATCCATGAACGGCCAATAGATTACGAGACAATGAATATGGTTGTCATCTATTGGTCAAAGTTGTGTCCACGTGTAATGGTGAACTGTTTCGAGTCGAATAGATATGGGTGGAAATGAACAGATATGACGTGGTTGAAATTATTGAGAATGATAATTACACGCTGGACTACAGCTGGATATTCTTTCCCAAAAGTCGTCATGTAGTGCCACCGAACGCATTCCGGACAATTCAGTCTCGTTTCAACTGCACAGATTCTTCCGAAAATTAAACCAGCTGCATCATATCTGTATATAACAAAACAATTGTGACATTTGAATCACTTTTTCTTACTTTTCCATTTCAATTACCTAAGTCGCAGTAATTCTTTTTTTCAAAACTTTCACTCTAAAAGAAGTTATATACCTAAATATTGAATTTTTCAGTGATTCTTAATAGGTTATTAAAATAGGTCGAAATAATTTTAATCAAAAAATGTATCTAGCATAATATGTAATTTTATATTTCAATATCTCTTCATAGTGTGTTGAACAATTCTCTCAACATAATAATAAGAGTGAAATGTATAATTTATTCAAGGGTTTAAATATATAATTTAAATCATTGAAAAATATATATAGAAAAATCTGTTGAACTATAAATCTGTTGAAGTGTAATTTGTTTTCAATTTTTTCTTTTAAAATTAATTTTATATTTCAAAATATTTGTTCCTCTCGTGGTTATTAAATCTTTAGCTAATGTGAATCTATCATGGATTTAATAAAAATGTTTGCATAATATAACATAGCATTAGCATTCCCACAACTCTCCCATAAGGTGCCAAATAAAGTCTCTCAACACCATAATAAGAGTGAAATGTATAATGCATTTAATTCTTAGCATACATCATTAAAAAAATTAATATAGATAAAATATTTTAATGCATATAAAATAAAATATTTAATATCATATTTTATATATGTATATATATATCAAAGAAAATAGCTATGTATATATATTATATAGAATAATTACAAAAACATAAATAGATTTTCAAGAAATCAATGCATTTATGTATTCAAAAATACAATCTAAACCCAGTTTTATATATATACTCATTTAATATTCAAGTTATGATTTTTAGTTCATTGCATCTTTTAAAATTAGTAAAAAAAAATCAATACAAAAAGCTAAATAAAAACATATTTTTCATAAAAAAACTCTTACCATAAATCAATACTTTTTTCCCAAAACATAAAAGAAATATTCTAATATTATAGTATGTTATATTATATAACCATTTTTCTTAGTAAAAATATATTAAAAGCAAAGCAATACGATACAATTAGAAATAATTAAAACAAAATAGAAAAATTTAAAACAGATTTATAAGAAATTTATTGAATATAGATATTTTAAAGTTAATATTTAATGAATACCTAGGATAGGTAAAAGAAATTTGGCTTAATTTCAAATTTTATGTTAAAATTTATTAAAAATTTTAAATTAAAGAAAAAGGTGGAAAGTTTGTGTATTAAAAGGTAATATGATAATATAGCCAAATAAGCATGAGATATCTTAAGAGATATATTAGTGAAATATTATAATTATATATTATTAAAATATTTTAATTACTTTATATATTTTATATTTAATAATTTTATAGTATTTTGTATATGCATCTACACTGTTTATATGGATTATATCTCTTTTAGCTCTTAAAAAAAATAGATTTGTTGAGTTAAGAAAGAATTTTATATTACATTTTGCAACATTTTAGGTTGTTCATGAGTTCAATCTTTTATATGGTGAGGGTAAGAGAGTAGATATGATAGTGTGGGAAGGGTAAGTATTTTGGTGAAATTTCACATTTCAAAAGAAAGTATTACTTCACATTAGTAGAACCACATTAAAAATATAAATGTGGTTGATATAGCCTCATAAATATAACAAAAAAAAGTATTGCAACATGAAGATTGCCTTACCAATGCACTAATTTACCAGATTAACTATTTATATAAAAATTACGAATCAGCTTAAAGTTTAGGAAAAAAAGAATTACACATCTTATTGTAAAATGAGACATTTTACTAAATACAATTTTGTTATATATTAATTTCCTCATTTAATTAAAACGTAAACTTATTAAAATTAGAAAAAACTAATAAGTAACAATAATTATAAAAATATAAAAACAAACCTCTAAATCGCAAATCTTCTTCTTTCATACTCTGCCAGTAGTCAAGATAGTTGTGGCTAGAATTTTAGGCTTCCCCATTGCCTCTCTTCCGTCCAATTATCTTGGCGTCCCCCTGATTGCCTCGATTAAGCACTCTGCCTGGAGAAGGCTTCTAGAAAAGATAGAACAACGTCTCAGTAGTTGGACATACAGGTCCCTGAACATTGCTAGTCGAGTAGTGCTCATTAAGGCAGTATTGCAGGCAATGCCGCTATATCTATTCTCTATCTTGGCAGCCCCCAAATGGGTCCTCAAGCGACTAAGAGACCTTCAAAGAGGCTTTCTCTGGGGAAATACCTCCACTAATCGTAAATGGGCCTTGGTACAATGGAATACTATCTGCACCTCCAAGGAAAAAGGCGGTATTGGTCTAAGAGACCCAAACCACAACAATGCAATCATGAGTGCCAAAATATGGTGGCAATGGCTCTCCTCACCTGGAAAACCCTGGACTATCATCTGGAATGTTAAGTACGCCAACAACAGGCCATAAGAGGAACTCATACGCTACACTCCCACCACCCAGGGTTCATTGATATGGAATGCAGCTAAACAACACTTCCAGCTGATTCAACAACACAGCTTCTAGGAAGTTCGAAATGGTCGCACGACCAGATTTTGGACGAACGTCTGGAACCAAATGTCAAATCTCAATGGGCTCCTACATATCCCCTCAAATTTCCTCGACGAGGACCAACAACAACACAAAATTTGGGAGTACTGGGAACAGGGACAAGAGTTCGGGTATCGAAAATGGAAGCACGATATACAATTAACCAGGAACGAGGAACATCCCTTCACAGTCGAGCTGAAAAGAGAGCTATAGAGAAGAAGCATCAGACACTCAGATGACAAAGACATATCACGATGGGGCTACAGGCCAAAGGGGGCTTTCACCACCGCAGAAGCCTACAAAATTATAATCACTGACCCCTCCATGATCGATCCAATATGGACCAAAATTTGGAAGTCAGATTCTTGGCCAAAAGTATCACTCTTTTTATGGCTGGTTGGGCACAAGAAAATTCTCACTTGGGAAAAACTCCAAAGAAGAAATTATCATGGCCCCTCCATGTGTGAACTATAAATCTCAAGAGGAAACTACTCAGCATCTACTGGATGACTGTCCCTTGGCTAATTTACTATGGGAAAAGGCTAGCTTCAGGAGTTAGAGAAGGCGTAGGCTTCCGCATGATATAACAAACACATTAAGACATTTGCCACTGCATCCATACAAATGTGAAATTCTCAACCACCCATGGTACTTACTTCCTGGACTGCTTCTATGGAATGTATGGAAAGAATGTAACAAAAGGATATTTAAAGACCAGTACTCCCCAACTGATATCATCTGGAGAAAGGTTTGTGGGAAACTGGAAGAAACCTTGAAGCTTAGTTCATGGAACAAAGACGATCTCCCAACACAAGACAATGAGAAAGCCATATGGAACAACAGGAATTTACAACTTCCCGTGGAGTACTACAATGTCGTCAAACACAATATCCGCAGAACAAGTCAGACCATGTGGACAACCCCATCTAAGCATTCCTATAAACTCAATTTCGATGGAGCTTCGAAAGGAAAACCAGGGAATGCTGGCTATGGTCGAATCATCCGAGACTACAAAGGTAAGCCTTTATAGATCTATTATGGAAATATTGGATGGGAAACAAACAACTTAGCGGAGTTGGAAGGTCTCTGGCAGGGGATCATTCTCTCAAGGCAAAACAACTTTATCCCCCTGGAGGTCGAAGGTGACTCCCAAATTCTGATCAATATGGCCAAGCACCTCCTAAGTGGTTCAAATGCAAAAGAAGTTGCCACAAGATGGAGGCTGGAAGCAAGGCTGGAAACTCTGGAGCAGGAATTACTCCACAACAGAGTCATCACCTTCAATCATACTAGAAGAGAAGGCAACAAAGTAGCGGATTTACTCGCCAACATTGGCGTGGAAAGCGAACATGCTCTACAGGCAGGCACTCTTGACATTCTAAAAAATCATGCACAAGCTCAGGAATGCCTTCACCTAGTCCAAAATGATGCCAACCTCCCGGATGCGGGTGCTAGTAAGAGTTTTATGGTTGACGAGACAGGGGTCTCGTCTAGACCACGTGCCCATCACGCGCGAGGCTCAAATGGGCTGTGGAGGAGCTGGTCATCAGAGGACGGTGGCTTTAATAACCACAGGTTGGCAGACCGAGAGCATTTACACTCTGGCCTCTCTCGGCTGTGCCTCCCCTCTCGGCTCTGCGATGGATGTGATTGCAGCTTTTATTGTGGACGACCACCGAGGTAGAGCTGGAAGCTCTATTTACAGTGGCCCTCTCAGCGCCCATGGCCTCCTGCATTCTGAACTTGGTTCCTCTTAATTACTTTAGATCACTCTTTCTTTAGCAACAATGTATATCACAAGGCTCTTGGATAAAATTGGGAAGGATTCCAATGGAAATGAAATATCTAAAGGTAGATAAAAATTACCACAACCTATTTAGACATTGTTCCATAATCAAGTTCATTTCCTTCTAAGTATGTTAGATTTAGATTTTTTTTTTCCATTTCAGTTGTCAAATTATTGCATTTAAAGATGCCAAAGTTGTTCAATAATTCTCCAATGTGCTTGTTTTGAGAGAGGAATATATATGTGCATGATGGGTCGCATCAATGCCAAAATCATGAAGAAGGTGTCTCAATTGTGTCATCTCAAATCCTTTTTTGAATTATTTCTTTATGAATGCAATATCTACATATACCACAAGATAGACAACAATTTTTTTATCTTTCATGACAAATAAAGTTGCATCATCAAAACAAAATTATTTGAAATTTAACATTCGAGGATGCTCATCCAATTTTCCTATATCATGCTAGAGGTGCTTGTTTTAGGCCATAAAAGAATGAAAATATATTATATAAATATGAAATAGGATTTACATTTGAAACTAATGCATTGAGAGGGATCCGATGTTAACCCCTTATTAAGTTTTACATTCTAAAAACAGATTTTTGACACTGATCTAAAACCCATGATCAATCCTACATTTTTTTTTTATATTTTGCATAATCACCTCAGGTTTAAGATCAATATTAACTTCATAAATATGAAAACCAAAAGAAAAATCCTTAAATATTAATTGTCACATTTTCAAGATAACCTTCTTTCACAATATACCAAAAGAAAATTTGAACAATAATGAACATTGACCATAAATCTTTTCTCTTGTAATGGAAAACAAGTAGCTTTGAGTGTTATCTTACATCCCTTTCCTATACAATCCAAAATATTCAGCAATTAATTTTCGTAATTCTATATATTGAAATAATTGATTTTGAGATTAGAGAAATATTACATTAAACCATATTTCAAAATTCTGAATGATAAAAATCCAAAAACAACATATTTGAATAATGGAGAAAATAAAAAGTATATTTAATTAATATAAAATATGATAATAAATATAAAATAACTTTCATAATTAAAAATAAAAAAGTATAATAAATATTACAACTTAAGTAATGGGAATTTAATAATAAATCCAAAATAATAATCTAACAAAAAATTTCTAATAATTAAATAAATAAGTAAAATATATATGCCATTAATATAAATAATTTACATGAATGAATTTATTAATATATACTCAAAGTTGACTATGAATATAAAATAAATAATATATTATTATTTTAATTGGGAAAATAGTTATATTGATAAGGTTATTTTAGAGACCATTATGAGGGTGTTGTGTGCTTTCTCTCAATATGTAATTGACATTCTTAACTTTAAAAGATAAAATAAAATGTTATATAAATAAAAAATGACGTGTGATATGATAAAATCCAAATATGAGTAATCGTGTTTGGTGTTTGGAGATCTGGTATTTATTCTAGATCTTATCCATAAATATAATATTTTGTTATCTATTTCAAATAATATAATTTTATATTAAATTTATAAAGATTCAGTAACTAAATGTAAAAAAAATAAAAATATTATATCAATGTTGATCATAATAAAATATTTCAATGTTAAAAAAACTGATTCAAAGTAAACAAATTTAGTTAGTACTCTTCCATTTATTTTTAAATTTATTCAAGAATTTAAATAGTTTAATTAATAGCACCATAGATTTGCAATATCATAGGTTTTGTAAATAAAAAATTGCCAGTGTAATTAACCTTATAACATACAATTTAATTAAAATTATTAATTAATTTTTATTTATTTTTTATTTTAATTATTTAGACTTTTTTTAACTTTCAATTTTGTTATCTTCTTAGTCAAAATATTTATTTTATATAACACAATAAAAATAAGATATATAATTTATTTAATTCCGGTTTGATTATTTACTTAATCAAAATATTTATTTTACATAACACAATAAAAATAAAAATAAGATATATAATTTATTCAATTCCTAACCTAAAATTAACATGATTCAAAAATTCAATATAACTGGTAGATAAAATATTTTATTATCTTGCTTAAATAAAATATGACCAACCGTGAAAGATCACAGATTGAAGTTTGCATCTGTAATCTTATCCATGAACGGCCAGTAGATTACGAGATAATGAATATGCTTGTCATCTATTGGCCAGAGTTGTGTACACGTGTAATGGCGAACTGTTTCGAGTCGAATAGATATGGGTGGAAATGAACAGATATGACGTGGTTGTATTACAGCTGGATATTCTTTCCCAAAAGTCGTCATGTAGTGCCAGCGAACGCATTCCGGAGAATTCAGTCCCGTTTCAACTGCACAGATTCTTCCGAAAATTAAACCAGCTGCATCGTATCTGTATATAACAAAACAATTGTGACATTTCAATCACTTTTTATTACTTTTCCATTTCAATTACCTAAATTGCTTAAACTACAAATTTATTGGATTAATTTTTTTTTTTTTCAAAACTTTCACTCTAAAAGAAGTTATATAACTAAATATTGAATTTTTTTAGTGATTCTTAATAGGTTATTACTAGCATTTGCACGAGACGTTGCGAAGAAAACGCCATAAGGCAATAGATAACATATAACACTATGTAAAGCAATCGATAACATATAACACTAATTAACGCTTCTTTGCCCCACCACCTCCGAGCTGGCACCCGTTGTGCTAGCAACCAACACCCACTCAATTTGAAACAATCCCTCGCACCAAACATTCATTTGCTCCATCCGCACAACTGGAACATGTCCTCTCGAGCATTCATTTCTCCTGTTCACGGTGCTTTCTCACCTCGTAGGTCCGCTCGCGGTGCTGAATCCCGGCAGGCTGTGCCCTCGGTGTAAGGTAAATTATACTCTGTGAACAATGACATCCACCATTTTGGCGGGTGCCCGGAAGGCCCATGCATACGAATCCCACCCCGTGCTGCTATAAATTGTCTACATTGGCAGCTCCTAGCGTCTGGCGAAACAGATACATTCAAGGTCTCCATTTGGGCGCAGGTTCGAGCGACGCTGAAGGTGTTTTCCCATTGGATCGTAATCAGTTACCAGATTTATAACGAATCACTTAGCCATTCAAACATCTTCAATAGTTTTTAGGACGTGGTTTAATGGTTAATAGTTAAGTAGGGAGGTCTAATCCCAAACAAAATTATATATATCTGCAAATTGCTCCAAACGCGGTCCAATCTCAAAAAAAATTATATATATCTGAAAACTGCTCCAAACAGAATTTTTTTAGTTGAAAAGAATACAATAAACCACCGCCATTACAATTGCAAACTCAACCTCCTACATCCAGTGTGCTTGATTGTGTACTACCCACATAGCCATGGAGGCCATGAAAATCAGATAATCCTAAATCACCGCCATTGCAAGCTTCCTACATCCATTGTGCTTGCGTGTGCTCTTTGCCAGGTGCATATTTTATTTGGGCTTTTCATTGGGGTGAGATTTTGAGTACAAATATATTCAATTCTGTGAGAGGAATTTGGTGCACATTAATTTTCACATGCTTGCTAGGAAGGATGACCATGGAAAAATGCAAGGGCACCAACCGGTGGAGCATTGAGGTAAGTAGTAGGCTCAGACTACCTGAACTATGTTGCCACATTTGCTTTATCCTCCTTTTCACCTGAAAACATTTTCCAATGCTCCTTTGGTGTGGTGCCATTGCTTTCTGCAATAAATGAATTATACCTGGCTATTTTAGAAACAAAAAATATAATTGCAAGTGAATCTCATTTTCGTGTCAGATCAACAACCTTTTTCTCGAACTTCTTGTTCCTACTTGCTGAAAGAAAACTGTGTTTTTTGTTATCAACCTTGAATATTTCTTTCATGTCTTCTCTTGCATTATTATGGAGATCTGGGCTCTATGTCAAATGAAGTGACTAGACTGTGATAAGATTAGGCTAGTAATGCAAGCAAGGCGATGACTGCATGTACATTTTGAATTGGTGCCTCAATAGGTGCTAGCAT
>APFE031572289.1:127891-179772 GCA_000404065.3 Pinus taeda | reverse complement strand
ATCTCATTTGTATATCTGTAAATTTGAAATCCATATTTTTGGTAAAAGGCCATTTTTATGATATTATTAGTATTTGCAAAGCAAGGAGATTTTCTTATTGATTATTATTAGTTTAATATTGGCTAATGTAGATTATAATGATTAACATGGAAAAATTAATATTTATTTTACAATATTATTAAAAAATATTGGTGATGGAAACCAAATATATTTTGAGTTTTTTTCTTCCAAAAAAATCTACCTTAGGAGGGAGCATCACTCCATCTATTTCTACTTTAGGAGGGAGCATCACTCCATCTATTTTCATTAGCCATAGGAAGAGAAATTGGAAAGGGATCAAATTTGTCTCAACAATTAGGGTTTACGAAAAATCTAAGGCTTTTGCATAGCTCTGCCCTCTAGCAATTGTTAATTTACTATGTGAATCCTATATTTAAACTTAAACAAATAAGTTAAAATAATGATATACTACTTTCTACAAAAATTTATTAAAATAGTCTTACTAGGAACTCAATTGGTGATTGAATTAATGTGAGTCATGAGAAAACTAATAGATCGAACGTTGAAATCCCTTGGTCATGACCTTGTTTATGGAGATGAGGATTGGACCTAGAACTCTATAGGTTTACTAGTCGTTATGTGTGTCATGAAACCCCCTCATTCCTCTGGGATACAAAAAATAGTAATAAAATAATTTTGTATATAGGATAATATTTGAAAAATACTATTGATCAAGGTAGTTAGATATTATCATTGGAAGTGAGGATAGACCCACTCTCATCACTTTGCTCCATAGAGGTCGGAGACATGTCCATTTCTCCCTCTATATGGCCCTCAAAATTAATGAGTAATGAAAATTTCAAGACACGTTTCAATTTTCCCGTCATGGATTTGATAGAGAACTCAAGCATAATTTTGGTTTTTATGGGTTGTTCTAATATTTAAGCAAGGAAGAAAACTTCCCATTTTTAGAACAAACAAAGGAAACTTTCCACCTTGAGCCTTGGTGTTCTGTGCCTTCTAGCTCTTTCTATTTCCCTTATGCATATTTGCTTGGAGCCCGTTTGGGCTTGTGTTGTTGTGAAATACTTTAGAGATCACCTACGGTGGGCTCTTAAATCAAAGGGGTATTAAGTGGAGTGCTATTCCGTGGGGATATGTTGGATGTGGCATGACGAGAACTACTCTCAATGAGGGTGCTCGTGTAACTAGCATTGGCTTGCACTTCCTCTCATATGATCTTAGTATCAAGTGCTCTTTAATGATACTCATATCATTCATCAATTTGGTCTGTCTCGATTTTTTATTTGAATTACAATTCAAGATCATTTACGTGTTGTATTATTTTTTTCATAGTGTACCACTCAACTTGCACCTCTTCTATTTCAGGTAGCAAGGTACCCCTCAGATTTTGATTTTCATGGAAAGCCTTATTATTTGTTCATTCCTATCTATACCCCTCCTGCAACTCCTGATCCCCACTTTCACCTTATCACCTATGATTTGGGGTCGTTGCTCTTATTCAACTCTTGCTCCTTCCTTACGAAATCAATCAATTATGTTTCTCTTATGTAGCTCCACATTGTTCCTCTTGGTGAATCTTTTCATTTTTGTTTTCCTATCATGCCACTACAATGAATGAGGTGTTTTTGAGGCTCCTCTAGTAGGGGATAAGGAAGTTCTATGGCTCATTTTTGGGCTCATTTTTCTACACATAGATATCATGCACATACCCCCGATCATATTCAAATTGTCATGGACCACAAATCTCCCGAGGCCATGGCTGACATAAATGAGTACATAGATGTAGAAATTTTTCCTTCCTTTGTTGATTAGCTTCCAAATCCTCACCATACTCATGATAGATAAAATTAGTACCTTTGTATAGTGGAATTATACCAGTATATAAATCCCTTATAAAAACAAATCTTGTGGAAAGAGATGTCACCAAAAGGCAGTTTCCACTCTAGCTAGATGTTATTCAAGTGGCAAGCGAAGAAATGTACCGTTTGACTATTATGATTGAAGTAATCCTTTCCAAAGGCAACAACCCTGCAACATTCTAGCACTTGGATATGTTTCTACTTCGACTTAATCAATGTTATGGCTTTCCTCTTCTTTTCTCCAACTCATCTCAGAGGTGTTTTAAGTTTGTTGTTATCATGGGTCATGAGCAACATAACTTCAATTTTGTTGCATTTAAATATAAGTATCTCTATGGCACGGATGAGACTCATAAAATTTCATGGTTAAGCTACAATTTAAGTCAATTTCATGTATTTTTTGACAAAAACTTTGTTTTCCCATAGTTGGTCTAGTTTCCAAGTGGCAGACCCTATACAATAGTTGATGATATGATATATTTCATGTAATTTTATGACTGAACAATAAAACTTGAACTTTACAAAAAGAATAGTACTTTCATAATAAAAATATTAAAAAATATATAGAATTCTACCCTACCTAATAAATTGACTAAAGAAATATAGTAAAATATTACAAAACATTTATCTCAAAATGAAATAGAGGTAAACTATATTTATCTAATTTTAATAGTATAGAAAATATGAAGTTTGATATAATTAAGGCAATCATGTAAAGGTCCATATTCATCAATTCCTAATAATTATCAAAACACTTACAAGGTCAATACCATGGTTTATCCATACCACATATATAAAATACCATAAATCACTCACTTGTTCATATAATGACTTTATTTTATTAACCAATTTAATTAAAAAACCACAACTGCACAAATCTCAACCTCTGATTTCAGTATTCTATTATGAATATTCTAAATTAAAATTCTATCCTTGACTTAATAATTACTGACAATTAAATTAAAATTTTATAAGTCATATTCCAAAGTAAACATTGCTATCTACCATAAACAAAAATCTTTCACATAAAATGTTGATCGGGCAAAAAACAAACTGACTAAAATTAAAAGTTAGCACGGTAAAAGTAAAGATAGATTTGATTGAACAGTATTGTTTCACAAAAACGACCATCTGGAAAAGAAGGAAACATCCATTAAAATTAGTTAGAATGAAAATCAGTTCTACTCCCCCGCACTCGTTAACATTCGCTCGACGGATGAGACACTCGGTCTGTAAAGGAAGTGAGTAGAGAAATCTAGAGTTTACGATATAACGTTGTACGACACTTTCAAAATTGAGGCATTTGACAAATTCTTTGACCATATTATTACCAACAACACATTAATGCAACCCATACATGAAATTTGTGCCACTGAACATCTACATGTTTCGATCGCCCGACCTTTAGCACACGACTCCTATCTATCATTCACACCACTCGATTGTGACAAACAACCAACCTCAACTTGCAAGAAAGCAAAAATTATTTCAGATTTGATTCGCATTCGTTCACATGACGTATGGCTCTGTTGTCTCGTTGCCTTCAAAATATGTGGAGATCGACCATTGTTTTGTGTTATTCGCCTGCCTACCTTCAAAAGACCCCAATACTTGCCAAAAATTATTCCAGATTTGATTCGCATACGTTCACATGACGTATGGTTCTGTTGTCTCGTTGCCTTCCAAATATGTGGAGATCGACCATTGTTTTGTGTTATTCGCCTCCCTACCTTCAAAAGACCCCAATATTTGAGGTGGATAAAAGGAAGAGACTGCGACCTATAGCAATAACAAAAGATAATATATCCTATAATAATAAAATATATGTTCTGATTTTAAAACCTAATAAGGTAGTAGCAAATATTATAAATTGAAATAAAAATCCACAAAAGTGAAAAAAAAAAGCGAATATTACCAGGGTGAAAAAAAAAAAAAGTCTAAAAGAGAGATTAAAATTTGGTGTGAAGTGATGATGTTGATAATGTTAGCCATTTAGTGAGACCAAATTGGTTTATCCGACTTATAATTTTCTTAGTTCTTAATTGTTTGGCTTTTTGTCTTTCTTGGCGAGATTGGTGTTGTAGCTTTATTTTTTTTTTCTCTACGGTCTTCCAACTTCATTTATCTTCCATCTCTTTCATCTCTTCTAGTTCTTGGGACATTGGTGTCTTAGCTTCACAATCTGTTGTGTTCGTCGTTTTGAAGATAGTTGGAGAAGAAGTTTGCTGTTAAATGAAGATTTTTTTGTGTGGTGTTCAAATCATCATAACTCTTGATGCTTGAGGGGTTGTGGAGTTCACTTTTTTGCTATTTGGCAGGGCTTTCCCCTTGCTTTTCTTTAGGGTTGTTTCTATCTTGTCCAATTTCTTGAGATTTAGAGATTTCTAGAGAGTATTCTTCCTTAATAACAGTGTAATGTTCTTTTTGTGCTCCTTCCCACCATGCAGATCTATGGTGACTCTTTCTAGCATAATTTTTCTGGGAGGCTTTTGGGCAATTTTTGGCTAGATGGCTTGTCTCAAAGCAGGATCGACATCTGAAGAGGACACTTTCATAATCAACACTTTCATAATCAAGTTTCTGGTTCCACACATAGTCTTTACTTGTTAGGTTTATTTTAGCAAGGAATATGGTGCTTAAGTCCATTTCCACATAGATATGTGCATAGGTGGTTCTGGCATATTCCTCTATTTCTGGGCACCTGCATTAAAATTTCTCAATTTCATTTGCAATGGCTTTTAGCAAGGAGAAATTCCAGAGATGCAAGGGTAGGTTTGACAATCTCACCCAAACTAGTGCTGAGGTTATGATTTTTGTTGAGGGATCGAATGATGGGTTCCATGGCTTCATGAATAGGCTTGAGTTTTCGCAAAACCAAAGGCCAAAATCTAGAATGCATTGTCTTCTTTCAGGGTTTTCTAAATCTACTATAAAGTAACCCCTAGCACAAAGGTAGATATTAATTTTATTAAAACTGACATGCTTCCATACCTCCAAGATCCAACTGTTGAGAGCTGTCAGCCGCGACCAAAAACCATTGAACGAGCAGATTAGGGCACTTTCAGAAAACTTCAAAGCCTCATCGAGTGAGGCTTGGACCACTTCAATATTGGGACCTGGGGCTTCTGATGATATGGGAAGGAGCTTGCCCCCCAGAGACAGACATTATTGAGCCATCAGCTATCTTTGCAAAGTTGGGTGCCATATGAATCAAGGCCGATTGCTGATTCCCAACCTTATGTATGCCCCTATGGAACAATGAAAAATCCCTGGGGAAGAATGCAAATTGCCTCCCTCCAGGGCCGATAACAAGCAGAATTTTGATGAGATGGAGCACATTCGCATCGCCAGGTGATCAACGGGTTTCTCCCCTGTAATAATCATGACTTCAGCAACAACGAAAATAGTAGCAATGGCAGAAAATCAAAGTCAAAGTGTTTCTTACAATGTTATTGCTCTCTCGTTCAATGAAGTCCAGATCGCCAAGCAGAGAGCTCGAGAGATTGTGGCGAGACTCGTTAACAGTGCCGATAATAATATTGATGCCAAGCGTCCTAGGGTGGAAGACTTCGCCAAAGATCATCACGCTCGCAATGGTTCAAATTTCATTGATCACGATCATGCTCAAGCCATCAGATCTGAAGACAAAGCCTTGGATCTAGCAGTAGATCACCCAGCAGCAACACTTCCTCTCATAGATCCGCTGTAGTAGTGGGGCATAATCAGAGTCAAAGTGTTTCTTACAATTTTGTCCCTCTATCGTTCAATGAAGTCCAGATTTCCATGCAGAAAGCTCAGGAGATCGTGGCGAGACTCGTTAACAGTGCTAATAATAATATCGATGCTAAGCATCCTAGGGTGGAAGACTTCACCGAAGATCGTCACGCTCGCAATGGTTCAAATCTCATTGACCACCATCATGCTCTAGCTGTCAGATTTGAAGACAAAGCCCTAGATCTAGCAGTAGATTGCTTCCTCTCATAGATCTTGCGGATCCGCCCAATAGTAAATCGAGGTATTTTTGTGAAAATCAACAAAAGAGATATTTAAAATTTGGCAAAAACTTATAAAAACAATTTTTGTCATGACTCTATGCTTACCCGACATATCAATTTGTTAGGCAAACAAAATTAATGTCCACATGGATCTACTCCACTATTTCATTTTACGACAAATACTATTTTTATCAATTTTGACAACTTTTTCTGAAGTTATATATTTCTCTGCGCTCACCCTTCACCCATATTTCAATTACCAATGTTTTCGTGTTTCTGAATTGACAATATCTTAATTTCTTTCCTAGGATACATTTTATGGACATAAGCTAACAGAATGGCCAATTGTAAAATTAAACCTGGCAAGATGTCATTTTCTCGTTTGGATTGTAAGCAAATTTAATGAATTTAAAAACCTTGTAGATAGATTAAATCTCTGTTACACGGGAACGTTTCTAAGTGTTTGGAAACTCGTTCCAATGGTTCCCACGCTCCTCTGAGCTTTGAAATTGTATGGGAATGTTCCTTTTTCAAAGGGAACTGCAATGGGAGCTTGAGAATGTTTTGGGAGTTTTGAAGACTATTTTTTCTAAACTTCAAGTGTTCGCTAGGGTTGGGAAATACAAAGTCTGTAGATAAATATGATTAACTACTCACAAAGCATGAGCCTAGGTTGAAAAATTCACAGGGAAAAAGGCCAAAGACACCCTTAACGCTGATATCCTTAATTGAGATACTGGAGCAATCTCTTGATGGGCTAAGGAAGCCTGTGGCACCTCGATGTAAGGGCGATATCTAGGATGTCATGCTGATGAGTATTTCTTTTGTTTTTTATGTATATATATTGCAAAATATTGTGTGTGCATATTGTATGTGGCAGTGAATGCTTAAACATTAGAGTTGGTTTACTTTTTCTCTTACGGAGAATTAGAGAAACATATGTAAAATTGTCCCTTTGTATTTTTATGTCACACTATTTCAAAGACTCTTCATGTGTCATAATGAACTTGACATGTTAATATTTTATATATGTAAAAGGGAGAGACTCAAAGAGAGAAACACCCAAAGAATATATTTATATATAAGAAAGATTATATATTTGTTATTTATATATTGATTTTAACATTTTAATATTTTGATTCAATATTAATTTTGATTTATTACATAAATTATATAATTAAAAAAATATTTTATATTTTTTATTATATAATATTGCCGCCACACTGTAAATTTTGGGAAAATCTCTAGCCATTGGGGACACCCATACCCAAGTTATCCAAATTCCCACGTTCCAAAAACTCATATACCATACCCGATTTAAGCTCATGTACATTAATATTCTTTTAAAACAATCTAATAATGATTTCCATAAATAGGTCTGGTTTTGTACATGAAGATCGGTATGACAATTTTCAGTCCTTCCAAACTATCTTTAATATAAAAGAGGTTAAAAAATTATCATCTTTCTGTTTTGTATTTGAATATCGTTTATTATAATTATCTTTACTCGGAAGCTATAATGAAAATTTCCGTTGGTAAGAAGATATGTGCAGCATAAAATTTTCATTCATTGGAGGCTATCTGTAACATAAAAGGAATTGGGTTTCATGCCGGGAAAATATTATAAATCAAGAAGACTCATAGATAATACTAAATATTGAAACTAAAATTTAAATGAAAAATGTGTTAGAGATGAAAGTACATAAATACTGATAAATTGGCAGAAGTGCGTGCGATGTGTTATAGTTTATACACTAGACTGCCCAATAGAACAATAAATGGGATCACGAACGTATAACATACCGCTTGCATTGATGGGAAACCCTAAAAAATTGATACCAAGAATGTGAAATTAGTTTTTACACTCCACGGCACTTTGATCTCGTTTCCTTTCTATGTATACGACGATGATATAAAGATCGATCAGACTGGTCAGATCCAATATCCTAAACATGTAGTCCAATGCCAGTTGCTGCAGAATTCACATCATTATTCTAGCAATCACACGTCTCCAAGTGTTACGTGTATAAATGGTCAATATGCGAGGGACAATAGTTTGATTATAACGTAAAATTCTCTTTTTAGTTTTTTTGATTTTCAAACAAATAGCGTGATTCCACATTCACCATGTATCGGTGGAAAATACTGCTTCCTTTTTAATTTTCAGGTGGACCAATTTTGATTTAGATAAGATTTTAATTTTATATAACTCCTTTAAATTAATAAAATCTAGGTAGATCGTTGAAACACATGTCATCCACTTCCCCCGTAATGTTTTCCACTAATAAAATTTAAATTATATTTAAATTTAAATTTAATAAAATGATGTCGATGGCATCGAAATCTATGTAAAAATTATATTGAAGTGTGACCAACGAATTTCATCAGCCCAGCTAATGGTATAATGGTATAGCGATTGCAATTTTTTGTTTTTTTTAGGGAAGAAAAATCAACAATTATTTTATCCATAAAAAACGAGTTTACATATGTTTGATGTACGGAAAATAATATAGTCTTTACCGTGTTTAAAACAGCTCCCACTATCCTATTTAAAATTGAGTTTACACGTCTGATGTGCGGAAAATAATATAGTCTTTACCATGTTTAAAACAATTCCCATGTAATCATTATCCTATTTAAAGTTTTCATTTTGTAACTAAAATGACAAAAATAGACATATATGCTGTGTTTATATAGCTATTACAGAAGCTATAATAAAATACCATCAACCAACCTCCAGAAAAGAAATGAAAAGTATTCCAAAGTATGGAATATTTCGAGTACCTTGAAGTTTTCCATGATAATAATCGTTGTAGTGAATCTCGCCCATCTCTAGGGTGATGCCCCTTTTTGATCGTTTTAGATATGGACAAAAGCTATCAATTGAAACAATACTTTCAACTCACTGATCGAGTTCATCTGGTTGCTGAAACAATACTTCCAGCTCACTGATCGAGTTCGTCTGGTTGCTCAATGACGGAGGGTGACCTTTGAGTTGCCAAAAGCATTTATAGTCTAAATATGAATCCATCTAGCACAATATAATAGACCCCATTAGAGCAATAACCTCAGCCCTGGAGTTTGACCAGATCCACATGTCTGATGACAATATAATATGTACCCTACATCCACATATCCTATGTTGTGCAGCATCATCAAGGAAAGCTGTAGGAAAATTTTCCAACAATTTATAGATTTGAATCTTTTAATTTTCCATTTTTTGTGCCACCTGAACAAACTCATTGTAATAAGTACATATCTTGTTGCACAACCCATCAACGTAAAAGGTGTATTATCAAATGTATTGGTCTTTCGACTTCTCCATATGCCCTAAAAGATGAAAAACGGAAGTGACCTGGCATGTGAGAAATTTTTCATCCATTCCTTTATACAAGTTTCGATAGACAAGTAATCCCAGGACGCATCGATATGTAAACGCTGCTACACATTTACCCATATGGCAACGACAAATGGGCACTACAGGAATAAATGACAAACGTTTTCATCCGATCCTAGCATCTACCAAGTGCACAAGATATGTGTCCACTGATAATAGGTCCTGGGCCAATTGTCCATCCGAATGAAGAGCATCATCTCTATGCGAGAATGTAATTCCCATCATGGCTAATTTTAATGTGTGATCCTCCCAAATGTCACCAATTTTAACAGAGAAATCCAACTCTCATCAGCCTTTTTCCAAGTAGCATATCTGTGAACATAAACTAAATCAAATTGAATTTGTTTAATTAGGAGAATGCCCAATCTGTGAAGGTGTTGTATGATCTCGCTTGGCAAGAAATGATCTCCGTATGCATCCCGATTTCAACTAATGCACCAGGACTGATCTCCCATCTCAAATTTCCAATAAGTCGTTGTTTGATTTTCATGAAAACCCTCCCTATAAAAGATCCATTATTTTTTATCGATCCCACCCCATTTTTTGTCAAGCATGAAGGGACATGTCTTTTAAATATTCCCCCTTAATAATATTCTACCAAATGCCAGATCCTAATAAAGCACGCCAGAAGCTCTTTGACATCAGCCCAACAAAATTTTTCTCTGCTTTTTAAACCCCACCGCACCCCCTTTGGTGGGGTGATATCCCAAACGCACCAGATAAATTTTGTGGTCTCCCAGCATACCAAGTCATAGAAATTTTGATATAATTGCATTGATTTTCCCAATGACATGTTTAGGCAGGATGTAGAAATGCATCTAATACACATATATGTTTTGTAAAACCGATTGAGCTTGAATCAATCTCCCACCATTCTTCAACCATTTGTGTGACCATGTAAACAATATCCCTTCAAATTTGTCAATTAACCACTGTGCAGCTTTAATAAAATATCTATTTCGTTTCGAATGAAAACCAAGGTATTTGAAGTCGGGATCCATGAAAGAGAAGCTTATCAAAAATATGTTTGCAATCTCGTGCGTTTTAGGCTTGTAGGAAGATGCATGAATCAACAAAGATTTAAGTTTGTTCATATATCTTCGAATTTTGAAATGAAGTGAAATAATATGAATGATACTAGAATTTAACATAAAAGGTCTCCCTACGTTGATTATTTTTGTGTGTAGAGTTCCTCATTATAATGTTTACATGAATGCCTTGAGTTTTTTTGTAGCCTAGAATTTAGCATAAGAGGTCTCCCTGCCTTGAGTATTTTCGTGTGTAGAGTTTCTCATTATAATGTTTACGTGAATTCGTTGATTTTCTTTGGTATGTCGTATAAGAGTACACAACTTGGATGATAGCCTAGAATCTAACATAATTGGTCTCCCTACCTTGATTATTTTCGTGTGCGTTGATTTTCTATAGTACGTCACATACCATTACACGCCTTGGATAATAGTAAATTTTTTATTATTTTTAGTTGAAATTCCTTAAGAAATTTTAAAATTATAAATTTGAATAGTGTAATTTGTAAAATTCAGATGTTTATATATATAATTAACTTTTTAAATTAAATTTATTATTTATTTTAAATAATATTTCTATTATTTATATAAAAGTGAAGATTGTGTAAATATAAATATAATATAAATAAATTTATAAATATTGATAGAAAAAATAATACTATTTACCAATGGTTTTTAGATATTAAAAATTATAGTTTCAATCAATCTTGGAGTAAATTTTAATGTTTTATCCCAAAATTTAATTAAATATATAAAATCATATATATACACAATAATGTTAGTTAAATTAGTATCAATTATTTTAATCACTCATTTTAAAAGAAGGAAGAGGAATCAGATTTTTGGAAGTGAACCTTTTTAAAAGTGTAAAATTGAATATATATATGAATGAGAGACTCGATGTTTTAAATTTTTTTTAGGAAGTTGAATTTTCTAAGCTATATATCTCTAATTGGCAACATAAGAATACCAAAATAGAAAATAGTTAGAATACCTTAAAATGTTTAATTATTCATTTTTTAAATTGCCAATTTACATACATAGTTGATTTTGAAATATATTCTATTTGTGGATTACATATTCACATTGAGAGATCTGTTTAATTCCTTACCTTTTAAAATAAAATAAAATATTCTTTATGTAAGAAAGAATGTTGACTATATAAAATACGAAAATGAATATACATTTTTGTTTTATTTGAACAAAAACATTATAAATATAAATAAATAACATTGTTTTATATGAACATTAAAGAAAGATAAAGTAATTAAAAGTTAAAAAAAAAATTATTTTCACTTTTTAGTTTGTGAGAGATGTATAATTCTTATATTTTTAAAAATATTTCAATACAAGAATTAAATAAATGTACATATAAAATAACATAATTTTAAGGAAAGATAAAGTAACTAAAAAATTTTAAAATATTATATCTTCACTTTGTTGAAGATGTAAAAATCTTAAATAGATGTCAGATGGCTCTAGGATAAGCTTCATGGGAATTGAAATTTTCCCTATGAATAACTCCTTTTGTACCATTGGATCGAACCCTTTTGAGATTTTATTAATATATCTTTAAATACATATCAATATCAATTAATTTTACATATTGAAATATTTTATTGACGATCCACACTTAATTTTTTTTATTGCCTAAACCTTATTTTTTGTTATTATTAATATTTTTCAAATACCACATATTAATTTATTTTTTTATATTTTTTTTATAGAAATTGAATGAATTAAACATCTTCACTGTTAATATTCCTTTTAGACACTAATTGATTTTTTTATTACAATTATTTTTTCTTGATAGTAAAATTATCCTTGATCTAATGTGTATATTCAAATAGTTTATTTAAGTTTTATATTGAAACAGTTTTAAAAAATTATAAAATTATATATATATATTTTTTTGGTGAAGGAAATAATAAATTTTAACCCTTTTTTTTTTAACTTTTAATTTCTTTATTTTGGAATAAGGTTTTGTGAATTTTAAGCTAGTTATCAATAATTATTAAGTGTATGGAGGAGATTAAATCTCCACAAATATTCCATAATATTCTTAATAGTAATCATAGGTCAAAAGTTGAGATTTATCTCAAAAGTAGTGATGTCATTTTTTCTCTATTAATTAAATTGAATAATTAAGAAAATGGCATATCAACCAGAGTTATGATTTTTTGGGCATATTATATTATTAGGTTATGGTATTGGCTCATGGTATTGTAAAAAAAACCTATTTACAAGTTAATAATTTCCATGGTAAAGTGGATTTAAATATATGTGGTCAAGATTCTTGTTACATGTTTTTTAAATGCACACTCATATGTTATGTTTTTTTATGATTAATAATAATATTAACAGTTTAATATAAAGTTATAATTTAGTTTTATTTTATCTATATTAGAAATGTGAAATATATTATGAGCTAAGTGTTTTGATTGCACAGGAAATTACTAGCCATTTAATTACCAACTTATAATGTTTAAATTTGAATAATAAATATTTATTTTTCAATATTATTAGAAAAACTATTTTTCAAAAATTGGATTGGACCATAATGTAAAGATCTTATTACAAGATAATTCCATATGGATAATTCACTTGCATATTTTATGCCAAAATTTGTGGATATTTACCATAGTTAATTCCTATCATAATATAATTTCATATGGATAATTGCCTCACATATTTTATGCCATAATTTGTGGATATTTACCATAGTGACTTCCTGCCATAATTAATTAAGTATATTCATGAATAATGGATAGGAATAAGATATAGATAAATATATTTATCAGGAATTACTCCTCACCATTATTTATGTTTCCGTTAGAACTTCTGGAGGTAAAATATAAATATGTAGACTTATTATTGGTTACTACTCGCTAAAAGAAGAATTGATTTATCCACTTCACATCTCAATTTATTGGTTCCCCTTAAAGCATTATCATAAGATTCTATTTGTCTATTAACCACTTTTAATTTAGCTAACATTTGTTGGCAATGTTAAAGGCAAACATTAAATATGACAATGAAGCTTTCCTAAAAGGACATGTAGGAGAAGGGACAAGCACCATGATTAATAAAGAAGAAGAAAAAACAAGAAGCAATATCAAAAGCCAAGGAACCATATGACAAAACGGTTCACTACAAGAAGATCATTTTCTCTTGAAAATGAGTTGAACAAAGTAGGAATATCTCAAAGGAGATTGTTTGATCCAGGGAAAGATATCAAATGATTTTCTTGTCATGAACGACGACATGTTGCAGAATAATGTAAGACCAAGAAAATCAATTCTAATCAACAAAATATGCAACAAATGAGAAGACTCCCTTGAGCAAGAATACATTAAAGAAATTCATTCACAGGGCAAAGAAATCATTTCAATGGTTATTGTTATTTGTGCAATGAATTTGGACACAAAGTTCTTGAATGTAAATTGCATGCAAAGAAGATCACAAGAAAACACACACCATTTTTGCCATATCTTGGCCAAATAAGGTGTTATTTATATAGAAACCTCGGACACAAAGCTAAATATTACAAACTTCCATATTCCATAAAGTGCTCTAGACATAAAATGGAAGCAATTCTAAGCAAGCCTAATAATGAAGAAGATACACAAAACCAAAGGGACTCCATTGAAGTATGGAAGAGGAAGAATAAAGAACAACTAGTGGCCTAGATTGGTCTAAGGGGGAGTTTCTCATGGAATAAATGAAGAAATTGTTCTAGCTTAGTGAAGCACTCATTGATGGGGATAGCACACTCAAAAATTCATTGGAAAAATAAAAAATATGAGTAGACTAAACTCATAAAGTATGACAAAGGCATTTACTATATAAATGTTTTTGACAAGATATCAAATAATGTTTGAAGCATGCAGTTGAAGATCTTGACCTAAGAGTAGAAAATTGGAAGTATCAATCTTAACTCCATATATTAGAAACGAAAAAAATGGAAAGAGTGCTTATTAATTTTTCTAAATTAAATGACTGATTAAGGGAAGCCCAAATAGTGCTCCATTTAAAGAAGGAACTCCATTTAGAGCAACTATGAAAGACAAGTTATTTTGGTGTGGAGAAATAATACAATTTTTTTTCTACAGCCAAACTATACAGAGAAAAAGCATACAATGGAAACAAATATTATGACTGTATAGTAAGTCTCCGCAACAAAATCAAACAAATCAACACAAATAAATAAATATTAAGAGTGGTAAGTTTTCTACCAATGGTTATTCATAAAGGCTGTGGGGTCTGAATCCCATAAAAGGTCTAAGGCAAACAATACAACAGAAAAGGAGTCTCGATGTCAAGTAACGACAAGAAGATATGTGAAATTTATGTGCATCTGTCCTACTATGGGATTGATGACGACTTGTTGGATGCTAGTCCATCAGATAGTTTGCGGATATTGACTTTGCAGAAAATGTTAAGATTTTGGTAAATCGAATGAACATATTTGTTGTAAACGTGATAGCGCACTCAAGCCAACAAAAAATCCTGCAAAATGGGCTCATGTTGAACTACGATCAAGGAGACAAAAACTTTTGTGTTGTTTTTGTGGTGCGAGGGTTCGTTCATGTGAACATTGTTCAGTCTATGGTTATAGAGGGACATTTCATATATCCTACAGTATTAGTCTGACAGTCTATCATTTGAAGCGCTATAATGGAACATTTAATCTAGAGTCTATTGTGTTGGATTTCTGCGTGTGACCAGTAAGGTTGTCGAGGGCGTTCTTGCAATCGCTAAGCGTTGAGTAAAGCATTGGAATCATTTGTATTAATTGTTAACTGATATCATTGTGATGGCACAAGAAGGACGGAGACATGATTGTCGTGACGTTGAAAGTATTATGATGGCATTTATCACCAGCTGCAGCATTATTGCGCCACTATACTATTTGGTGAACTCGAAAGAATATTCGTGGTCTCTTTGGTAGCGTTACAATATATATATATATATGTAGCATACGCTAAGAGTTTCCATGAGATGGTGGAGCTGCTACCATTATGGTCGATATTCGATATAATGGCAGGAAGATATGTTCAATTATTGGCAATGGGTGTTATGTTATATGCATGGCAGTGGGAAAACATATTGTTGGTTTAATTATATTGTTGGCATAGAGTAAGCATAGCATGTGTTACCTAGAGTGCGCATTAATTACTCAACGAGCACCTCAAGCAATTTAGATGCTAAAAAGAATCTCTTATACTTGTTAGGAGAAGGAATGATAGGGAAAGGACAGATTCTATATGTTCAAAATAGAACTTACTACACTTCTTTCTTTGGCTGAGGAGGATACAATGTAGTTGGCATGGGAATGTAAACTAAATGAGAGAAGAAGAAATCATTGCTAATGGATGATGCAAGGATATATATATATATATATCTTCAATTATGACTCGATCACTTCTAATTTGTAATTATTACGCCGTAAGGCGTTTCTCTCTGAAATGAACTCCCCCAAACGCTTTTCTGTCCTAATCGTAGCCGTTAGATCTCTTGTTAGACGATTAAACAAAAATCAACCATCCGATTTAATAAAAAATTATTTTAAAACATTAAAAAACCTTAAAAACGTTTCACTTCATCTGTGTGCCCTTGACATCTGTGCGCCCATCTCTCTGTCTGCCCAGCTCTCTGTCTGTTTGTATAGTCGAATAGGCATTGGCAATGACATCCCCTGTATCCTCTGCCCCAAAAACCCTTCTGAAGCTGAAATCTGGACAGAAATCTGGACTGTAAGGTCAGAACTCTTCCTGGTGCGATATAAAGTAGTCAGGGAGAATTAGCGCCGTGCAGAAGTTGCAGGAGGGAGAAGGAAGTGGAGAATGGCTACAGAAGATTTTGGGGCAATACCATTCTCATTCATATGATGGGGGCCGAGAGTACAGGTGCTCATCTGTGTTGGTGCATCAAGTGGAGGCGCCGATAAGTGTTGTGTGGTCGCTGGTTCGAAGATTCGACCAGCCTCAAATCTACAAGCACTTCGTCAGCAATTGTTTCATGCGGGGGGATCTCAAGGTTGGTTGCCTGAGAGAGGTTCGAGTCATCTCCGGTCTCCCCGCTACCTCGAGCACTGAGCGACTGGACATTCTGGACGAGGAGCGGCACATTCTGAGCTTCGGCATCGTGGGAGGCGATCACAGGCTCATCAATTATCGATCCATCACAACTCTGCACGAGAGGCTTATCAATGGGAAACCCAGAACCCTTGTGATCGAATCGTACGTGGTGGATGTGCCACAAGGGAATACAAGAGAGGAGACGTGTTTATTCGTAGAGACCATCATTGAAACCAATCTTCGCTCCTTGGCTCGAATCTCCAAGTGCCTCGTCAACACACAGTGCTGCTTTTAGTCTCGCAGACCGCAGTACCGGTTCTTGAAGATTTGTTTGTTCTGTTTTTGTTGAATATACAGTTTGCGAAGTCAGGACGGATTATATATTTATGTATAAGAGTTTCTCCAAGCACGAATATTTTTTTTTTTTAAATGGAAACTGGCAGACTTTTTAGATGTGATTAATATTGAAATCTGATCCTATAAATCTAACAAAATTTAGAAAAATTTGAAATTAAAAAATGTAATTCAATAATTTCATGGGGTTTTCAATTCAGATGTTTATTTGTTTTTTTTTTCTTCCAAACAGGGCTCTGAAGATTGCATCTTCATATGTTACAGGAGATCACAAACGGAATGGTAGAAATCGTGTTCCACCAAAAACAAAAAATCTCTGTTTTTTGTTTTTATGCTTCTAAATTTGGCAATGAGTCGGATGACACTGTTGACAATGACACGGGGGTTGAAGATGGTAAACAATGGCTACGAGTTGGCCGTTATGCGGTTCTGAGATTAAATTTGCTTCGGCTGCAAGATCAAAGCTTGGGGTCCCGAGGTTGGATTTCAGGTGAGAAAATGAGTTACGACTACTATAGAGAGTTGGTGTTCCGGTGGCGTGAGGTCTTTTTCATTTTCTGGTTTTTCCCATGAAGAGGTCTCGGTCAAACTCGGGTTTTGGAAGAATCGTTTTATCGGAACTTTGTGCCTCGCTTCTTTGTCGAATTTGTGCCCCTTTTCTTTGACGAATTTGGTGAAGAGCTCTGAAGAAAAGATGTCTTTGCTCTGCTGAGAGGTTTTCGGAACAAAGGTTCTGCTAAAATCGGTCTGCGTAACTATTTTGTTGGGCTGTTACCGTGTATAGGCTGATTTGGTATCGCCTATGGATTCTTTCAGAATTGAAAATAAGGAAAGTTGGTGGTTTCAAAGCCTATCTAGATTCCTTCAGGAAAAAGTATCCATGATTTAGCTGTCTAGCTGAATTTCTGAATAATCTCATAAAATAGTAATGGATTGTTAGGGTGATGAGGAGGACGAGCAGTTCTTTGAGAGTCTAGAGGAAATGGTATCACCTTCAAATTCAACATCACAGACTGCAGATAATGAGAGAAGGGTTGGAAAAATGCATATGCGAGGTGCAAGTACGAGATTTGGAAAAGAGCGCCCAGTAGTATTCAAGAAAGGCGGCAGAGGTTTCTTGTGTGGATGGACTTGGCTAATCCCAACGAGCTTGAGAATCAGGTGAATTCCACATCTGTTAAGTCAAGCAAGCTTGGGAATCAGGTGAATTCCACATATGCTGAATCAACTTCTTCTATGGAAACTGCGAACAGTCCAAGTGGAATTGAAAGACTCAAAGAGAATAGCGGGGTCGTATTAAGAACTGCAGGATCGAGTGGCAGGAAGACGCACAGTAAAAATCTTATTAATATCGGTTTGAGAGAGGTTCAGGCTGAATATATAGAAATATTATCTTGGCCATGCCTATATATCAAATTATGTCAACCGCATGAATACTTGATAAACATAATGGAAAGCAGTTTCTTATTCTTGCCCCTCACCAACTTTTCTTGAAAGAAGACCATTCTCGCCTACAAACTCTCAAACAAACAACCATTGACTAGCAAACAAACTACTGATAATTTTTGGTTATATGTATTGAAGAGTGATTGATAATGGTACTAAATGACAATAAACACCTATCGAACCAGAGGTCTTGATATGATGTAATTTTGTGTGGCCCTGTTGCAGTCTAACAATTCTTTATAAGTAACTGTAACCGTTTATCATATTTGTACTAATCCATTGATACGTTTGCTAACCATGTTTGAAAGAATTTAGGGTTTCAATCCATTTCTCGGCTTAATTGAGCCATTTGGTGTTGCAATCCATTTCTCAGCTTAGTTGAGCCATGTTCGACGTTCAATGCTTTACTTATTTTTTTTCTATTGTAGCTAATCAATTTTATGTTGAAAATAAAAATAATCCATTGGTTGAGGTGGTCCAGTTTCATTAAATATTCATATTACATGAAATTAATTTTTGATACCATACAAGGCTGCTCTTACCAATTATGGGTGGTTAATAATTTGCAAATTTGACATGCCACACATATTGTGTTTGTTGTTAATCATGGATACCAGGGTTCCACATCTGACAAGGTTAACAGAATGATTACAATGATTTGGTATCGGTAGTAACTTATACGCAAAACTTGGTTGTTGTCTAGATGATATTACTACTTATCCATCTATTTAAGATTTAATGGGATCCCTCACATTGATAATTTTAGTTTCAGCCAGTTACTTTTTTGTGCGAGGGATTTGGATTTTTCTCGTGTTTTCCTTCATTTTTCTGAGAGCAAGGAAATTACATTTGTGATTTACTTGTTTGGTTAACTATCCCAAATTCATCTTCCTTAGAATTGAATTTAGGGCACAGTCATCTATACAAACCCCGAAAGTATCAGTGTTTGGAAATGATTTTTGGCACTGTTTGGAAATTATTTTGGGCAAAGACACGAAACACTAGTGGCAAGTCATAGTAAAAAAGATAAGTGGTGCTGTTTCCCATAGGTATTGCAACCATTCCCAACTAACTTGGAGGGGATAGATCTATTTTCTCAGCGTTACTTCAAACCTTATCAAACGGAAAGGGATGGACCACCTACATTTCTTATGAAGTGAATTGTTTTGGTTTCGTTTTTTCTAGTTTACAGAGCATGGGATCAATATTCAAAATTGTGTTTGTACCATTCAAACTATCTACAACATCTACCTGTCTCTTGGCAGATATTTTCTTTTTATCCTTGCCTTTTTTTTCCTTTTAGGTGTACTCCTCATCTTCCAACTCTGGAACAGAAAACCATTCCTCACTATCTGGAGATTCAGTAGATGGTCTTCCTGAACCTGATTTCATAGTAGAGTTTTCTGAGTCCACATGCGAACTCCAACCCTTACTGCAAAGTTCTGCTATAGAGCTCCACAACCCCCTAGAATGTCTTCCAACAATAATCTTTCCATTTGATTTGGAAGCATTTGAGTTACCTTCCTCCAATCCAACAATTTTTTTTTGCAAATTGTCTGATAGATCTTCAGAAGTCAATGTTTCAGAACCCCTTTCTTCTTTTTCATTACCTGAAGAATGTAGTTCCTTGGATTCTTCTCGTGAAGAGCACCCTGGAATAGCCCAGACTTCCTCTGAGGGACCTTCGGCAGCAAGATTCGTAGATAATAGCTGAGAATTGTGTGCTTGAGGGGGAGATCCCTCTGAAATTTTTTCATTCAATCCATGGTTCTCAGTTCCTTCAGCTGAAAACATTTCCAAGCTACATTCTGATTCATCAGAAAGTTTTCCAGATGCCGATTTCCCAAACATTGCCTGTGTGTTCATGTCTGTGGTGTATTTCTTCTTTTCCAGTTTTATGGTCATTCCTAAGATCTCATTACTTGAAGATTTAGAACGGAGATCACCAGAAAACTGGGAAATTTTACTGCTTGTTTTATGGTCACTAGTGGATCTCATTTTCTCCACTTCTGTAGCTGAACTGAGGATGCCATTGCGAAGCAATGTATAAGATGAAGTTTGCAACATATTCTCAGATGTATTATCAGCTTTTCCAGAGCTTGTAGTGGATTTATTTTTCTCTGCTACTAAAGCAGAAGTTTCACCATATACAGGTTTAGACGATGAAGTTTTAAACAATCTCTGGGAAGTTTTGTTGCCTTTCTCATAATCCACATTAGAGATCTTTTTATCCAGTTCTATCCCTGAGCTCAAGACATTGCTGCTTCCAGATATATGAGAGGATTCTTTGAAAACCTTCTGAGAATTACTATTGGAGATTGCCAGGAAACCCGATCTCTCAGATGCAGTTTTTGCATTCTCTTCTGTTGTGCCCCTTTCTTCCTCCAACTTGGCACTGGAACTTCTCCCATTTTTACTTATAAAATCATCCTACTGTGGAAAAACCAACTTTTTAGTGGTGCTCTCAACTCTCTCTTGTTCTTTCAACTTTGTAAGAGAACTCAACCCAGCAATCTCACTTGAATAATTTGACAGCATGCCAGGAGCCAGTTCTCCCCTCTCCTTTTGCAATATTTGAGCTGATTTCTTCCTTGAGTCCAACTCATCCTGTTGTCGGAAAACCAATGTTTTGGTGGTGTTCTCAACTGTCTCTCTTTTCGCAAATTCTGGATCCGAACTCCACCTAGCAGTATTCCTGGAATGATCAGATGACAAACTGGAAACCAATTTGCCTCTCTCCTTTTGCAATGTTTGTTCCATCAAATCCAATTTATCTGGTTTGAAAACCAACTTTTCAGTAGTGTTCTCAACTGTTTCTTGCCGCACCATTTGATCTAGATGCTCCCTTGAATGTTCACCTAAGCCCGATCCTACACCAGAACTTTGCCCTTTTTCCAATGAACTTGTTTCATCCTTTCCAGAGTGTGACATAGAGACCTGTCTCATATTCTTCGAATTATTTGAAGGCAGCTCAAAACCAGATTTTTGGGTACTCTCTTGTACTGTTTCCTCCTGCTTTTGGAACTTCACGGCAGAAATACATTGCACATTTCTTCTCAAACCATCTAACATTTTTCTAGGAGCAATTTTTTCAGTCTCATTGCCCACAGTTTCCTGTAGACGCTTTGTGGATCGACTTAAACTGTTTAACGATGTATCAGAACCAAACTTCTCAGTACTCTTTTTAATAGTTTCCTCCCTCTATTTGGGATAAACTGTAGAAGACCATCTCACACCACTGTCCAACTGATTCCATCTTTTCCCCAAAGCAGTTCTCTCTGCGCCATTTTCAAATGATCCTTCCTGCTTTTCCAATTCTAAAGCACAAATCCAGTTTAGCCTTCTGTTCTTGGATTCTAATGTAGAAATCCAATTCAGCCTATTCTTCCATCCATTCAACGATGTATCTAACCAGGACTTCTGGCATGTTCCTTTCTCACACAACAATGACTCTTTCTTAACATTTTCCTTCTGCGCAAAGCCGGTGAATTTATCCCACTTGTCCTCGAACTCCAATTGTTCAAATCCCTTTCCGGCATTCTCTTTCTCCGCAGAACACGATGTCTGTTTCCCAACTCTTCCCCCAATTGTTCTTTTTGCATAACATGATTTCTCCTTCCAAACTACTCCTAACCCAGACACTGTCCCGGAGACTTCCGAAGATCTTAATATTTCCCTTCTCTTTGATCCCTGAGCCCTTCTGCGTCTATCTTCTATCAAGAAACTCAACATCTCCTGAACCTCCCCGCTTGGCTCGTAACCCTGCAACCCTCCAATACATGCTTCTTCTTCCTCCTCCTCTTCTTTTTCCTGCCCCCATCCCAAACATCTGCAAATCCTGTCCTGGCCTGGATATATAACACCAGCACACTTTTTCTGTATGTGACAACCATTATTCCCTACAACTCTCCTATACCTAGAGCTACAGATTAGGGCAGACTGTCTCAACCCACATGAAACTTTTAAACATGGTGAAAAAGAGTGAATGCCAGTTGATGTTGGGGTTTGTTGTTGTAAAAAATGGTTGCAGCAACAGTCATTCAGATAACAGTCTATACTTCTTCCCCTCCTCAAACTTGTAGTTGAGCTTATATGCATATACATTTTAGCTTCATAGGGGATTATATTCAATCAAAATTTCTACCAATATGGAATCTTATGAAACTGAAAGGGATCAGTACAAGCAAAAGGCATATAATGAATATAGACGTGAACTTATATTGAACTGCTTCTGGTTGATAACCTTCAATGCCCAGAGAAGCTTTAATTGTTTTCTTCTACAACCCATAAACATTTAATATCTATTCACATTTTCCTGATGCAGAACAATTGATCATAGCACTGTTGATGATAGATGCATCGTATATATGACCTTTTTTCCAGGACATGGATTACGACTTTAGACTTGTCGAAAGTCTCACAACTGTTGCTTGGAACATTAATTGTAAGAGGAGATACTGAACTTTTTAGTGGTCAAACATGTTGAGTTACAGATAGAAATGCTGAGAGGGAGAAATGTTATTGGGTGCTCCAGTACACAAGGAACAGACAGTCCCCCTCGCTGTTTTTTTACTGAGTCCAAGTAGTGCAACACTATAATAGATATCTGAAACATACATAAATGCTTCTTCCTTAGCAGTCTTCCTTTTCCCTAAGGCGTGGAACCATAGGAAGGTTTGGCTCCTATTAGGTGATAGGGTCCCAAATTGTGGGTGTTAGGGTTTCCAGACTTGCTGGGTTTGACCCACCCATGGGGGTGAAAGTCGGGTTGCCTGCTGAAACACATGGATTCAAATCGATGGTGAGTCAAACTTGATGTCAACAAGTTTAACTTGCTATGAATAACTCGACCTATGAGTACTTAGTGGGTTGTTCATGGGTCAACAATTTTTGACCTGTGGACCTGTCAGAAAACTCGTCACCTTCTTTTATATATCTGAGAGACTGAGTTTCTTTGCTTCATTTTCTTCTCTGTTTTTCCCTGATTTCTGCTCATCTCTCCTCAAGTTTTAGCTTACCTGATTTGAACTCACTTTTTTGCCTCTGCCAAGTTTTTTGTGAGCTGAGCCTGGTAACTACAGTGTTTGGTCCCATCTAGGCATTTGTGTGATCTAGTGCACATCCTCCTTAGCACTCATCAGTTACAATTCAGGTGACAGGAAGCATGAGAACACACCAATACAAACGTGGGAGTCCTTGCACGGATGCTGCATCAAGTTCTCTTTGTTGATTATGGTAGATGAATAGATGTGAAAATTTTCTCTGCTTCATTTGCATGTATGTGCATCATTGCTTTGTTTCACTTCTCCATGCTATTAGGAGTCAGGATTTAGGTTTTGGATTCTCAGCATATTATAGATATGCTTTTATCATGCTTTTATTATAGATATTAGCAATGCAACAACATAAATGTTTGTAACAAATTTAGAGAGATCCACCTTGTTGAATAATGCACACACTACATGGATAATGGATTTCCGCACTTTATACCTTACGGCGTTTCCTTTGCAACATCTGGTGCAAATGCTAGTATATGAGAATATATTTAACTTGGTCACTATTTTAGAGGACAATGAGAATATATTTAACTTGGTCACTATTTTAGAGGAGATAAATTTCTATTATGGAAAAAATAGCATATCGATCAAGCATAAAAACAATCGCTCTCAAACTAAAACATTTCTTTTCTTTATTGATATGGCCAAGAATACACGCACCTTGATATTGGCCCATGCACATTATTAAGATTGATTCAAAACACCATTATGTTGATATATGGATAGTGAAAATACCGAATCAATTCCCTACAGCTAACACACATATGGCTCTTTCATTCCACCACCTCCAATAACTACTATGCTCTATGAAGAATCAGTTAGTTCCGAGCATACATAACACACATTGGATTCATACTTAGAAACTTAGATGGCAATAGCAGAGAATAATTCACAAAAACATACACATGGAGAAACAACAAGATTACTCAATCAAAAACATTGGAATAGATAAAACAATCAATGGAAAGCAAAAATCACTTAGCATTACATAACAGACTTGGGCCTTAGCTTGCTTTCCTTGGCTAGAGAAATTACAAATTTATAGAGGCAAAAGAAAGATCTAGAATCCTGTATGTGATTCAGATGGAGATCTGCAATGATCTAGAAACTAGTGGTGGTGTTGAATAATCTAGAAACTATTGGTGGTGTAGAAGAATCCAGAATCCTGCATGAGATTCTAGAAACTATTGGCGGTGTAGAAGAATCTAGAATCATGCATGAATTTGGCTTCACACTTAACATTCTCCCACTTGAAGCTAGATAAGAGTCATCAAGTCACACCGAGTCCTACCATGCCTCTACATAACTCACGTTTATTTTGTGGTAGAATTTTAGTGATTATATCAGTAGGGTTCTTATATGTATGGATCTTTTCCAAGGATAATTGTTCTTCCTCCAACACATGCCAGATCCAATGGTACCTTAAGTCAATGTACTTGGTTTTTGAATGAAATGTTGGGTTTTTCGCCAAATGAATTGCACTTTGACTATCACAATATAACACATACTTCTTCTGCTTTATTCATATCTCTCCTAGGAATCATTGCATCCACAACATCTCTTTACAAGCTTTTGTTGCAGCTATGTACTCTGCTTTTGTTGTAGAGAGGGCTACTATTCCTTGTAGCCATGACACCCAAGATACTGTTGCACTTGCAAATGTATACAAAAAACCTATAGTGTATTTTCTAGTATCCATATCTCTAGCCATATCCACATCTGTAAATCCTTTAAGCACAGTCTCATCATGACCAAAACATAAACAATAATGACTAGTACCTTTGAGATACCTCAAAATCCATTTTACTGCTTGTCAATGTTGTTTGCCTAGATTGGCAAAGAACCTACTCACTACTCCCACTGAATATGCAATGTCTAGTTGTGTGCATACAATGGCATACATCAAACTGCCAATTGTTGAAGCATAAGGAATCTTGCTCATCTCTTCTTTCTCCTTGTCATCACTAGGACATAATTCAATACTCAGCTTGAAGTGGGCTGCAAGCAGTGTACCAACTGGCTTGACATCCTTCATATTAAATTTGTCAAGCACCTTCTTGATATATTTTTCTTGTGACAGCCACAAACTTTTGTTTTTCCTGTCACGCATAATTCACATGCCCAATATCTGTTATGCTGGTGCCAAATCCTTCATTGCAAATTTGCTACCCAAATCTTTCTTCAACCTATTGATCTTATTCTCGTCATGCCCAACAATCAACATGTCATTAAAATATAAGAATAATATGATATACTTTCCTTGATCATACCTCTTGATTTATACACAATGGTTAGCTTCTAACCTCTAAAAACCATGTTCCAACATGAATGAATCAAATTTCTTGTACCATTGTCGAGGTGCTTGTTTCAACCCATAGAGACTCCTCTTCAACCTACAAGCAAGGCCTTCTTTGCCTTTTTCTTTGAAGCCTTTTGGTTGCTCCATATAAATGTCTTCCTCCAATTCACCATGAAGGAATGCAGTGTTTACATCTAATTGTTCACATTCTTGGTCTAAAGCAGCAACTAGACCAAGAATGACTCTAATGGATGACATTTTAACAACACGTGAGAAAATTTCAGTGAAGTCAATACCTTCGTTTTGGGCGAAACCTTTCACCACTAGCATTGCTTTATACCTCTCTTTCTTTTCATCACCTTCATGCTTACTCTTGTACATCAATTTGTTTTGTAGAGCCTTTTTACCTTTTGGGAGGTTTACCAACTCCCAAGTTTTATTTTCCTGCAAAGAGTTCATTTCCTCTTCCATTGCTTTCTTCCATTCTTTATTGCACTCGACTTTACAAGCTTCTTGAAAGCAATTAAGTTCACCTTTATTAGTAAACAAATGATAGTTTGAAGGAGGATACCTTTGTGAAGGCTTATGAAGCCTAGAAGATCTGCGAACCAACTATGTGTTGGAGTCATGATTGTTGTTACACCAAAACCCGTAGGTGTTAATCAACAGACACATTGCTAGATTTAAGCACATGCCACGAAACACACGGGGAGCATTGGATTATCCTTCTACATCGTCGTTAACAAGGAGACAACAATCTTCCCCCCCAACGTGAGCCCGGTGTGTTTCGAACTCAAGAGTTTTTGCTCTGATACCACTTGTTGGAGTCATGATTGTCATTACACCAAAACCTGCAGGTGTTAATAAACAGACACATCGCTAGATTTAAGCAAATGCCATGAAACACATAGGGACCATTGTATTATCCTTCTACACTACCATAAATGGGGAGCCAACACTATGGTGGTGCATTATCATGTTGAATCTCTTGTAAAGGTTCATGCAAGATTTTTTGTTGTTCATCATTTTCCATTTGTTGTTCTTCATGCTCCTAAATTTGTTGTTCATTTTCTTGTATTGGTGGTATGTTTTCCTGTCGCTCTTTAGACCTGTCAATAACCTTCTTGACCTCCAACTCACCTAGAGTCTTCTTGAACATTTATAACTCATTCAATATAACATCACTTCTTCTAATAATTTTATGTTTGACTAGATCCCATAGATGATAACCAAAATCTTCATCCCCATATCCCAAAAATATGCATTTCATAGATTTATCATCTAGCTCAGTTCTGTTTTCTTTGGGAATATGTACAAATGCTTCACATCCAAAGATTTTCAAGTGAGAATAATTCAGCTTCTTACCAGTCCAAACTTCTTCAGGGATACCGCCATCCAAGGTTGTATTTGGAGTTCTATTTATGAGGTAGCAAACAGTCCTCACTGCTTTAGCCCAAAACTTCTTCTCCAAACCGGAATTGGAAAACATACTTTGCACCTTTTCCATAATGTTGTGATTCATCCTTTCTGTGACACCATTCTATTGAGGAGTACTAGGCACAATATTCTCATGCTTTATGCCAAACCTGTTACGATATTCTTCAAATGCATTTGAGCAATATTCTCCACCATTATTTGTTCTTAAACACTTTAACAATTTGTTAGTCTCTCTTTCAACAACAACATGAAATTTTTGAAATATTCCAAACACTTAACTTTTATTTTTCATAGGATAAGCCAAAACCTTCTTGGATGCATCATCTATAAATGTTCCAAAATATGATGCTCCTCCTAATGATTTGATGTTAATAGGCCCAAACACATATGAGTGTACCAATTCTAACACATTTTTCTTTTTGTCACGGCCACCTCTAAGGAATGAAACATTTCTCTGTCTACCATATATACAATGCTCACAAATATCATGATTGTAGGATTTCAAACCTGGCAATAAATGTTTACCAACAAAGATTTCTAAGCCCTTCTCGCTCATGTGTCCCAAATGTTTATGCCATAAATCTGGTGAATTTCCTTCTTTTGTGACACCAGCCAAATATGATTTTCCTATCTGTGTATTCAATGTGTATAATGTTCCTGTCTTGGGTCCTTTCGCCACAACCAATGCACCTTTGCTAATTTTCCAACCTCCTTTTCCAAAGCTTGTCGAATTGCCTTCATCATCCATTCGTCCCATAGAGATTAAACTCATGTGCATTTCTAGTACATGCTTGACTTGTTTCAACAATATATCTTGTCCATCTTTCATCTTGATCTGGACATATCCCACTCCAACAATACCGCAAAAATGATTATTCCCCAAATGCACTCTACCATAATCACCAGGATTATATGAAACAAAACTATCTTTGCATGGAGTTACATGGTGAGATGCCCTAGAGTCAAGTATCCAAGCACCGTAGGCTCGGGCACATGAGCAAGAAGGGGATGCAAATTATTCACTCAAGAAATTTTTTTTCCAGGTTTGAAACATGTTGATTTAAAATTCTGTGAGAATTATATTTATGGAAAACAGAAGAGAGTTACATTCCTTAGAGTTGGGAAAGAAAAGAGGAGAGAAAAATTAGAGCTTGTGCATACAGATGTATGGGGACCTGCTCAGGTATCATATCTTGGTGGATCTTGTTATTATGTTACTTTTATTGATGATGCAACCAAAAAAACCTAGATTTATTATATTCGAAATAAATCTGATGTATTTGATACTTCCAAGAAATGGAAAGATTTGGTTGAAAATGAAACAAGAAAAATGTTGAAGTGTCTCAGATCAGACAATGGACGTGAATATTGCAGCAAAAAGTTTCATAGGTATTGTTCAAAGAATGGAATTCATAGAGAAAATATAGTTCTAGGAACACCACAAGAAAATGGTGTGTCAGAAAGGATGAACAATACAATCATGGAGCGTGCAAGGTGCATGAGATTGCATGCAAGATCTCCTTTACAATTGTGGGCATATGCTGTAGATACTGTTGTTTATCTAATAAACAGACGGCCTTCAAGTTCCTTGGATGGTGATATTCCAAAGGAGGCATGGACATATAAAAAGGTAAACTACTCTTTTTTAAAATCTTCTGGTTGTGAAGCCTTTGTCAACATTAATAAAGAAAATAGAACAAATCTTAAGGAAAAATCAAAGAAATGTACCTTTATTGGATATGGTGTTAATGATTTTGTTTATCGCTTTTATGATTATGAAAAACACAAAATCATTAGGAGCAGAGATGTGATATTCAATGAAAAGGTTTTGTATAAGGATCAGCTATAGGAAAAGAAACAGGAAAAGGAAAACAAAGAATACACAGTGCTTGATGAGATCACAGAAAAAGTGATGGTGCTTGAAAATCATAATGATCAACATCCAAAACAACAACCACAACAACAAAATGCACCTCAAACACCTAAAAGTGGTGTTAGAAGATCTACCAGGATAAGTAGAACCCCTGAACGATACTCTCATTCTTTATATTATGTATTGTTGACTGATCCTGGTGAACCAGAATGTTATGAAGAAGCAATATAGGTAGAAACTAGGAAGAAGTGGGAGCAAGCCATGAAAGAAGAGATGGACTCCTTAGCACATAACCAGACTTGGGACTTAGTTAGGTTGCCTGCAGGTAAAACAACATTGCAAAATAAATGGGTCTACAAGTTGAAGGAAGAAGATGGAGGTAGAAAAAGGTATAAAGATAAACTTGTGGTGAAAGGGTTTGCACAAAAAAAGGTTATAGACTTTGATGAGATATTTTCTTATGTTGTTGAAATGAATTCAATCAGAAATATTTTAAGTCTATTAGTAGCTGAAGATTTGCATCTTGAGTAGTTAGATGTAAAGACAACCTTTCTCCAAGGGGATTTGGAGGAAGAGATATATATGCAGCAGCCACAAGGATATGAGGTAAAAGGGAAGGAGAAACTAGTGTGCGGGTTGAAAAACAACTTGTATGGCTTAAAACAGGCTCTAAGGCAGTGGTATCTAAAATTTGACAAGTTTATGTCTAAACAAGGTTATACTAGATGTCACTCTGATCATTGTGGTTATCTCAAAAGGAAAAATGATCATAGCTATATTATATTGTTATTGTATGTAGATGACATGCTTATTGTAGGTTCTATCATGAAGGAAGTAAATGCGCTCAAAATAAAATTGGAAAACTCATTTTCAATGAAGTATTTGGGTGTTGCAAAACAAATCCTTGGTATGAAAATAACTAGAGACAGGAAGAATTGCAAATTAACATTGTCTCAAAGTGGGTATGTAGAAAAGGTGTTGGAAACATTTAATATGTAGAATGAAAAACTAGTTAGTATACCTATGGCTAGCCATTTCAAATTAAGTAAGGAGGAGTGTCCCAAGACTCGGGAAGAAATGGATCATATATCTAAAGTTCCATATGCATCAACAGCTGGAAGCTTAATGTATGCAATGGTCTGCACAAGGCCTAATATTGTACACTCTATGGAAGTTGCAAGCAGGTACATGAACAATCCAGGAAAAGAACATTGGATGGTAGTGAAGTGGATTCTCAGGTATTTGAGAGGTACCACAAATCAGGCATTATGCTTTGGCAGTTCAAACATTGTTCTACAGGGATATGTTGATGAAGATATTGCGGGTGATAGAGATAACAAGAGAAGCACAATAGGGCATGTGTTTACTATAGGTGTAACATCTGTTAGTTGGGTCTCAAAACTGCAAAGTGTTGTTTCACTCTCAACAACAGAAACATAGTATGTTGCTGCTACAGAGGCTAGTAAAGAAATGGTTTGGTTACAAAGGTTTCTAGATGAATTGGGTAAGAAGCAGGAGTTGAGCAAGTTATACAGTGACAGATAGAGTGTCATACATCTTGAAAATAACTCTACATCTCATTCCAAGACTAAGCATATACATCTCAAGTACCATTTCATATGGTCAACGTTGGAAGATGGACAGTTGAAACTGGAAAAGATACACACTAGCTAGAATCCTGCAAATATGTTAACAAAAGTTGTAACTAGGGAGAAACTGAGAATTTTCTCAGTTTCAATTGGTCTTCAAGTATGATGAAGAAGATTATAAACAATCATGTCCAAAGTGGAGTCATTGTCTAGCAAATGAAGTAGCGATGGAGTCGCTTTAATCAGTCTCCAAGTGGGAGATTGGTGGGTGTGTAGCCTGATTATCTATTTTCAAAGGTATCACCACATTGGACCCCAGTTCGTAATGGGGGGGTGACGCTGCCCATAAAATATTCGCTGCATGGGGGGTCTGGAGGGGGCAGCTATGACCATTAGGAGCCCCCCTAGCAGGGGGATCGGGGGCAGCACCCCTAAAGCTAAGAATAGATGTAAAATTGCCTAGTAAAATGTTGTAATTTCGTAATCAGTCTGGGCCATTAATTAAGTGGAGATCTGAAGGTAGAAGTTATGTTTAATTTAGGGTTTTTTGCCCTATAAGGCAACCCCTCGCTATATATGAGGGAATTGTATTACATATATGTAGATCTGTATTCTGAGTGAGGAAGAGAGAGGAGATTGAGAGTGAAGAGGTAATTACAGTGGATCTGTTGTAGGTTGTATCTATTCAGTTTGCTAGATAATATAAAAAGAAGGACTAGCTATTTCTCCGTGGATGTAGCCCAAACTAGGTGAACCACATATATTTGTTTCTCTCTTGTTTTATGCATTTTCTGTGTTTATATTTCTACAATATTTTATGTGCTCCATTGCTTTGTAATATATAATTTTCTAACAACAAGAACTATCCTCATAGAGGGAGAAAAAAACCCGTTGTAAATATTCATGAATCTTTTATTGTGGGTGATGTGGCATGGAACATACCCTGGATCAATGCAGCATTGGAATATCGCCAAGCAGATTACCAACCCTCGATGGTGGAACTAGAAGGTAAAATATCTAGTCATCCTGTTTCCATTTAAATATATCTAGGTGCTAGCTTGAGATATGTTAGTCCCAAAGTAGTTGATGAATGCGACCTAAAAAGTTCCAAATTTAAGAACCCCTAGCTGTTTCAATTAGCTACCCATGCAAAAAGAAAGGTTTGTGAAAATGTAGAGGGATGTGAAACAAAATTAGTAGAACAACAAATTAGGACAAATTTAAATATATTACCAGTAGGTTCCTATGATGTCTTGATGGGCATGGACTGGTTGGAGCAGCAGTGAGCCTTAGTAAACTGTAAAGATAAGAACATTGATTTTCTATCTAATAATGGTACTAGAATAGTGATTTAGGGAGTCAAAAGAGAAGTCAAGTTATGATCTATTCCAACCCACCAACTAGCGAGATGCATACGTAAAGGATTTCAAATCTATGTGGTTCAAATGGGATACATATATGAATGAAATTAACAAGAATAACACAAAAGATACAAATCATTATAGAATAGTCTTGTCATAAACACAGTGACAACCTCGTCATTATCATAGTAATGAAATAAATAGTCCATGACATAAATACCTTCTATAAAATGAAGGGGAAAACCACAATAAGTTACGAGTGAGTACATCCGGTAATTAACCTCAAAACAAAATTGTCCAAGACCGTGGCATTTCCATGTAAATGTGAACAATATTCACTAGGAAAATCACCCACATAAGAGTTAGGAAACAAAATATCGAAGCGACACATGTTGACCTAGAAATAAACTCTAGGGGCGAGAACCTATCAGCGATATACATGGTGAAAAAAATTAAATACATAAATAATAATAATATAATAATAATAATAATAAATAAATAAATAAATAAATCCTATCTATTCAATTTTTTAGGGGTACACCCGAAACATAATTTAAAACACATTGAATGGCAGTATATGGTTTAGACAAACCCATTGAAGGCTTCAAACCTGAAGGTGCACTTATTGTGTAATAATGTAAGAGTAGTGTGTTCAAGAACCAAAAGCAACATGGATAATTGTCGAACCTTAGATTAACATGTTGGATATTAGAGCAAACACTACACTTGTAGGAAAAGGCCTTGAAGATTACCTGCATGACATACGAAGCAAAAGAGAGGTGAGATAGTGAAATTAGGAACTGAATTAAGAAGTCAATAGTTAGTTGTCATGGGTACTAAAATAGCTAAGAAAAATGATACAAGGCCACCATACCTCTTCTGAGAATGGAATTGCTATGCGCTAGCATTGAAGAAACCTCGACAGTGAGTTTGGCAAACAAAGTATGGCAGTGAGGGAGAAAAAAGTAGTCAAACTGGAAATTTCTGCAGTTTGGAGATAACCCAGAATACAAAAAATCCCACCATAGTCTCTTTAAGGAGGACGGCGAGTGCCCCTTCTATGTATCCACTTGGATCTAGAACATAATCTCACCTAAGGCCTATAAAAACAAAGATTACTCATTTCGCACAGAAAGAGAATTGTTTCTTAATAGAAAATGAAAATGGAAAAAGAATAAACGTTATACTTTTACGTGCACAAACACAAACGCTCTAGCCCAAGTAAGCCGGGTTAATAGTTCCATATAGAGAGCGATAAACCCCTCACAAAGCCAGGGTTTCAACTGCATCACCAAGAACATCACCAAATATATAAGTCATTATAGAATAGTCTTGTCATAAACACAACAAAAACCTTGTCATTATCATACTGGTTAAATAAATAGTCCATGACATAAATACCTTTTAGAAAACAAAGTGGAAAACCCCAATAAGTTATAGGTGAGTACATCAGGTAATTAACCTCAAAACAAAATTGTCCAATACTATGGCATTTCCATGTAAATGTAAACATCATCTAATGGGAAAATCACTCATATAAGAGTTCGAAAACAAAATATTGAAGTGTTTCATATTGGACTGCAAATAAATCCTAGGGACAATAACCAATCAGCTATATACATGGTGGAAACAAAACAAAAAAAACAAAAAATTGATACAGGTTGCAACCCTGCTCTATTCAACTTTCCAGGGGTACACCGAGAATGTAATTTCAAGCACATCAAATGGTGGCATATGATTTTGACAAATCCGTGGAAAGCTTCAAACATGAAGGTGCAATTGTTGTGTAATACTGTAAGACTAGGGGGTTCAAGAACCAAAACCAACGTGGATAATTTCTGAGCCTTAGATTAGCATGTTGGACATTAGAACAAACACCACGCTTGTAGGAAAAGGACTTAGAGATTACCTGTAGGGCATACGAAGGAAAAGAGAGGTGAGATAGAAAAATTAAAAACTGAATTAAGAAATAAACAGTTAGTTGTAATGGGTATTGCAATAGCTAAGTAAAATAAAACAAGGCCACCATACCTTTTTTGAGAATGGAATTTCTATGCTCTGGCATTGAAGAAATCTTGGCAGCGAGGGAGAGAAAAGTAGTCAAACTGGAAATGTTTGTAGTTTGGAGATAACCTAGAATACAAAAAAACCCACCATAGACTCTCGAAGGAGGAGGGTGAGCGCCCCTTGTGTGTATCCACATGGGCTCCAACATAATCTCACCTAATCCCTACAAAAACAAATATTGATCAGTTCACGTAGAAAGATAATTGTTTCTTAATTGAAAACGAAAATGGAAGAAGAATAAATATTATAATTTTACCTGAACAAACACAGACCCTCAAGCCCAGTGAGATGGGCTAATGGTTCCATATAAAGGGTGATAAAACCCTCATAGAGCTAGGGTTTCAACTGCATCAAGGCAGCCATGATACTACCCCTGAATACGAGCAACCACTTCCATCGCTGAAGCAGAATAGGCCAAGAGGGAAGAGCAATGAGTATGCATGAGACCTCAAGAAACATCTAATAGTCGCCAAGGGGGCTTGATCAAAACCATGAAGTGAGGAGTTAGGGTTGGAAGTGTTGTAGCCAAAATCATCGATCTATAAACAAAAAATCCCAGTCGTTGGGGTCACATCGCGGGGATAAAAATGAGGTCATTGATAGTATCCTAGGATCAGAGAACATCACATGTCCAGTGATGGGTCCAGCCCCCTCGATGCCCTCAACAAACTTTAATAAATGAATATAAATTAATATGAATGATTTGGTGGTGATTAACTATATGATTATATTAATCAGAGGTCGATTACAATGATTAGCATGAATATTTTCACTCACGGTCTTAATTACTCATACCAACACCATTGGATGTTGGACATGTGTCCATTTCTTGGAAATCACACTCTTGCCTTGGTTAATGACCCACAAACCCTATTCTCTCGGTCATTTGTGCATTGTTCTGTTGGAGGTTGAGGGTTTCACTGCTCGATTCTTCTGGTGCGATTTCACTGTGTGATTATGTTGTTACTGTTGTTTTTGCTCGGTCTTGACCTGGATATCTGGTCGGCTCCACTGGTTGGTAAGGATACACTATTCTATGCTATTCTCCTCTTGTTCTTATGCCTCAATTCTTTATTTACCTTGTCACTCTGTGGAAACATGATTGTCTTGGAAAATTTTCAATTTCTCTGTGTATAGTCTCAATTGTTTGTTTCGCTTAACCATAGTGATTGTTCCTTGTCTCGGTTTCTTTAGTTCAATCGCTCTTGAATTTCACTGGTCATGCTGCTCTGTTGCATTGGCAGGTTATGATCTTAGGGGCCTACAACTTCGGTTTCTTCCACAGTGATAAAGGTAAGCTATTGTTCTATGCCATTATCGTTCTCCACTTGTTACACTATTGTCTGGCTCATTTCGTCCTTTGTGAGCAAAGGGACCCTTGGGTGTCTGCAGCCTAAGTGCTCTATCTCTTCACTAGTAAGTCCCAAACCCTATGCTTTTGGCATTTTGTTTCCTCGGTTCTTCTTTTCTTTCCATTCAACACGTATACTCTATTTCAGTGGTTTTGTTTCAGATGGGTTCATTCGAGAGGACCTAACTTCTATTATGTCATGTGCTGGCAAGACCTGGGTAGGGTCATTCCTTATTAACTTGTTTTATTTGCTTGCCTCTATCGTCGCTAGCTTAAAACATGGATTGGCTAGTTTTTAGGCACAAAATCTTCTGTCTGTCTGGAGTAATGTAACTAAAGTCTTTAAGTTTGCATTATTACAGTTTTTGGGTTGTGGCTATAAGGTTTACAAGCTAGGGTTTTTCAACCCATTCTCTATTACGCACTTATAGGACTTGAAGAGTGTTATTTTCAGTATGGACTATAATGCATTTTTAATAGAGATTATATGATTAGTCTTGTGAAATAAAGTAAGGGTTTCGTTCTTAGGAAATAGCTATGTTGTTGGTCTTTTGTCCTTACTCTCTGGAACTGGTGCATTGTCCAAAGTCTTCATTCGCTCGTTTGCTTTAATTATTCTAGGACTAACCATTCCTGCTTCTATGGTTTCTCCAGTTCTTACTTTTATAAAGTATTACTATCTGCCAGCCTGTTAAGTTAATGCAAGTAGAAAAAACACATATTCTCTATAGAATAGAAACAAAAGAACTTGCTTCTACTATGTTAAGCAACCCAACATGAAAGACTATAGTTGGATAGCTATGGGATGTTAAATGTAACTTTTGTGTGCTCAGAGATTTCTATTATTTTTCTCCTTTCAAAAAGTCGAATTGTTACAATGCATTTTGTTTCCTTTTGAATGATTTTTATGGAAAACAATTTCTCTTAACTGTTAGTTACATTAGATGGTTTATTTTCAGTTCTAAAACTGTTTATTTACCCTATGCTATGATCTGTAAAGGATAACATGATAAAGGAAAACAATTAACTACAACAGTTTGTTTAATTCAACTTTTATTTTTTTGAATACTACTTCTCTAAGAAATTAAAATAATAAAAGAAGCGAAATTAAAGTGTTCACTTGAAATTTCCTCCTAAGTCCTCTCAGAGACCAAATGACATTCTGTCTTGATGATACCCTTTAGCTATATGCTCCTGCATCAGGCTTCTAGGGAAATAAAAAGTCATGGCTTCGTTCCATGAGCTCCTCCATGGAATAACCTGCTTCCTGTATCTATGTCGTGTCGAGCCACAAAATGTCCTCGATAGGATGATTCTTCCACTTGACAAGGAACCACGGATACTCCTTCCTGTGAGTTCACTTAGCCACCTATGTGTCGAGAATCTTCTCGATCTCATGGGGTTGTGCCGAAGGTATTTTCCTCATCCAAGAACCGCCTTCAACCTGGGTGTCCCGTTCTGGCCGTACCACACTACCATCTTTAGGGTTGGCAGTATATGGGAACAAGTCTGCCATGTTGAAAATAGGTGATATGCCAATATCTGATGGAAGTTGTATTTCATAAGCATTGGCTGAGAATTTATGCAGAATTTTACAGGGACCAATCTTCTTAAATTTCAACTTATTATATGTGCCCTTAGGAAACCGTTCTTTGCATAAGTGTGCAAGGACTTCATCCCCTACATTAAACTACGCTTCTCATCGCTTTAAATCTGCATCCTATTTGTATTTTTGGTTATTTTCCTGCAACTTTGATTTCACCTGCTCGTGGAGATCATTCATTGCTTTGGCAAAATCTTCCCCATCAACACTTCTCTTTTCCAATTTTCCCAGATCCCGCAACTCTGGTTCTCTGTGAGGATGCATGCCATACAGGATCTAAAATGGACTATGCCCACTGCTGCGGTTTAGTGAATCATTATAAGAGAATTCTTCTTGAGCAAGTGCACGATCCCATAACCGTGAATTTTCTCTAGTCAGGCTCCATAGCAGGTTCCCCAAACAACTGTTCGCCACTTCTGTTTGCTCGTCAGTCTGCGGGTGATATGAATAGCTGAAATTCAATTGTGTATCCAACTTCTTCCATAGGGTGCGCCAAAAGTATCCTAGGAATTTCACATCCCTATCTGAAATAATAGATCTGGGTAGGTCTTGCAATCTAAAAATCTCAGTGAAAAACAAGTCGGCTACATGAGTGACATCACTAGTTTTTCGACAAGAGATGAAATGAGCGAACTTCGAAGACCTGTTTACCACTACCATCACCGAGTAGTAACCTCGGTGTATTCTTGGAAATCCTAAGACAAGTTCAATGCTAACTGAGTCCCATGGTCTACATGGAACAGGCAGTGGTGTCTAAAGTCCGGTTTTTTGACTGTGTCCTTTTGCCAATTGGGAGACTTTACACCTACTCACATATCGTTGCACATCCCTTCGCATCCTTGGCTAGTAATAGAAGTTTCCAAGCTGATATAAAGTTTTGTCTATGCTGAAAAGTCCGGCTAGACCTCCACTGTGCTTCTACCGAACAATATTTTCTCTCATCAAACAATCAGGAATACATAACTGTCCCCCTTTAAATAATAGCTTCTCCTGTAAATTGTAGTCCAACCATGGACTATTGTTCCTCAGCAAGGGATTCTAATAGGCTTCATAAGCCTCTTTAAAGTCCACGTTTGTCTGATACAAGTCTTTCAAATGCTCAAAGCCCAGCACTTGTATCGTACTTTCCTGTAAGAGAAAGGCTCTTCTGCTCAACGCATCTACCACCTCGTTGACGTGCCCGCTAATGTGTTTCAACACAAAGGTGAAACTCTACAAATATTTGACCCACTTGGCATGCTTGTGGTTTAGTTTATGTTGTTGCATCACATATTGTAGCACAGAATTATCAAAAGATAAAACAAACTCACTCCCTCGCAAATAGTGTCTCCAGTGCTTCACTACTTAGACGACATTATATAATTCCTTGTCGTATGAGGAATACTTCTGCCTCCTCTCATTCAACTTCTCGCTGAAAAACACAATAGGCTTGTCTTCTTGACTGAGTACAGCTCCAATGGTTGTACCACTTGCATCACAGCGAACCTAAAAAATCTTATTCAAATCTGGCAATCTTAAAATTGGTCCTTCTGTAATTTTCTTCTTCAGGAGCTGAAAGCTTTTCTCTACTGCCTCAGTCCAATGAAAAGGTTGACTTGCCTTTTTTATAGTGTCCAACATAGGCATGTAGATTTCACTGAAATTTCTTATAAATTTGCGATAAAAACTTTCCAGCCCATGAAAAAAATGTACCTCAAACAAGATTTTTGGGGATGGCCAGTTAATGATTGCTGCAATCTTTTCTGGGTCCATCTTCAACTTGCTTTCTACAATTACAAAGCCCAGATAAACCATTTCCCTTTGTAGGAAAGTACATTTTTTCAAATTTATCAACAGCTTATTCTGCTGTAATTTCTTCTGCACACTTCGAACATGTCGAAAGTGTTCCTCCTTAGTGTTGCTGAAAATTAATATCTCATCAAGATACACTATTACAAACTTTTCGATGAACTCCTTCAGCATTTCGTTCATCAGTTGCATAAAAGTACTAGGGGCGTTACTCAACCACAACGACATGAATAGCCACTCATACAACCCTTCATTAGTATTGAAAGTTGTCTTTAACTCATGTCCTTCCCTGATCTGGATCTGATGATAGCCATTCTTTAAATCAATATTCGAGAAGTATGCTGCCCCACTTAGATAGTCCATCATATCGTCCATCCGTAGCAGTCGAAAACCGTACCTGATGGTGATTTTATTGATGGCCCTCGAATCCATGCACATTTGCCATTCTCCTCCCTTCTTGGGAGTGAGAACTGTTGGTACTACACAAGGGCTCAAACTCTCCCGTATCAGCCCTTTATCCAACAACTCCTGAACCTGTTTTCTGATATCCTCATTATCTTTGGGGATCATCTGATATGCTTCCTTATTTGGTAGACTTGCTCAAGGTATAAAGTCAATATGATTACTGATACTTCTTTTGGGAGACAACTTGTCTGGAAAATTGTCAACTACAATATCACTGAACTCCTGTAGCATTTTATGAATTTCTGTAGACAAATTAGACGTTTCTATGTGAAACAACACTATCTTTGCTCTCCTCACAACAACATAGCTCACTTCGCTTTCCTCAATCTACGTCAAAAATGTTTTCCATCTATTAGTAATGCTTTTGTCCCACTTGTTTCTGTTGTCTCCTCCTCCTTGATGGGCACAAGTGTGTGCTTGATCCCATCTTTGACAAACCTGTAGCAGTTTGTCTTTCCATCAAGAACTACCTTCTGATCATACTACCATGGTCTTCCTAGCAGTATGTGACACACATCCATTGGCATAATATCACAGATAACTTTGTCTTTGTACCTGCCAAAGTGGAACTCAACTTCACATTGTTCGTCAACCAATAGCTGATGGCTTTCCCGTAGCCATGACACCTTGTAAGGGGTGGGGTGCTTTAGCCGCTTCAAACCCAACTTCTCTACCATCTTGGTGGCAACCAAATTATCTATACTCCCATTGTCGATGATCAACTTGCAACATTTCCCGTGCGATTTGCAAACTGTCTGGAATAGTTCTTTTCTTTGAGTTTGTTCATCTGTTTCTTTGGCTGGTTTCAATAATATTTTGTTCAAAACTAAGGCTTCCCCTATTTCTGACACATTTTCTGCTTCTTGGGGTGGTGCCTCTGCTTCCTTAGGCTGTGCAACAAAAATTCCTCTCTGGCCAGCTTGTTCTCCTTCAGGGCATTGGAAAGATCTGTGTTGCCATTTGTGGCACCTGTAGACTGATAGATAGCTCCTCTACCTCGACCATTCCCTCTTCCTCGTTGATATGGCTTTCCTCCTCTAGTGTTGTCTCCTTTTTTTGTTGTTCCTGAAGCCTTGGAGTTGTTGGCTTGTTCACTATTACTGGCATTCCGTCCTCTGCCATAGGACTATCCTCGTCCTCTACCGATTCCCCATGCTCTCCTAGATTTTTTTTTTTTTTTTTTTTTTTTTTTTTTTTTTTTTTTTTTTTTTTTTTTTGGCGATCTTCTCCTCTGCCTTCACAACACTCTGGTAGGCTTCCTCTATATTGTTCAGGGAAAGAATGTTGATTTCGTCCAATATTTCCAATCTCAAACCATTTATGTACCTTGCTGTTTTCTATGGGGTGTCCTCGGTGTAACCAACTCTTAAATTTATTTGGTAGAATTCTTTTGTATACTCTCTCACTATCATCACTTTTTGTCTTAGATTCTACACTTGCCGATGCAGTGCAATTTGGTAATCCTTGGGTAGAAATCTGCCTTTTAGCTTGGCCACCATCATTGGCCATTTCTTTATTAGCAACTTGTTCATCCTTCTTCTTTCTACTTCTACATTGTCCCACCATAGGGCTACGTGTCCTTTCAGCTTTCTTGCAATGAACTTAACTCTCCAGTCCTCACTGACCTCTTCACATTCAAAATACTTGTCCAATTCATTGATCCAATAGAATAGAAATTCTGTGAACAAGCTGCCATCATAATTTTGGATCTCTGGTTTAGGCTTGTTGCTAGCCAATAAGATTGACCTCAACAACCTCATTTCTGGCCCTTCTTCATCCAATCCATCTGTTCTAACTATAGCTTCCACTTCATTGTCATCTCCCACCTCTAGATCCCTTCTCCTTCCTGCTTCAACTACCTCCAAACGAGCAGTAAGGATCCTTATTTCTTCTCTCAATCCTTCATATGCTAATCTGCGCACACCTCTCCCACGTCCTCATCTTCCAACTTCCATGTCCATCCTGGCACTTTCAATTTCCTGCTCTGATACCACTTGAGAGGTCTATCCCCCTCGATGCACTCGAAAAACTTTAATAAATGAATATAAATTACTATGAATGATTTGGTGGTGATTAACTATGTGATTAGATTAATCAGAGGTTGATTACAATGATTAGCATGGATATTTTTACTCCAGGTATTTATTACTCATACCAGCACCGTTAGATGTTGGACGTGTGTCCATTTCTTGGAAATCACACTCTCACCATGGTTAATGACCCACAAACCCTATTCTCCCGGTCATTTGTGCATTGTTCTATTGGAGGTCAAGGGTTTCATTGTTTGGTTCTTTTGGTGTGATTTCACTGTGTGATTATGCTATTACTATTGCTTTTGCTCGATCTTGACCTGGATATGTGCTCAACTCCACTGGTTGGTAAGGATATGGTATTCTAAATTATTTTTCTCTTGTTCTTCTGCCTCGACGCTTGATTTACCCTGTCACTCTATGGGAACACGATTGTCTTGGAAATTTTTCAATTTCTTTGTGTATAGTCTCAGCTGTTTGTTTTGCTTAACCATAGTGATTGTTACATGTCTCCGTTTTTTTAGTTCAATCACTCTCGAATTGGTCTTGGGGGTCTACAGCTTCGGCTTCTTCCATGGCGATAAAGGTAAGCTACTGTTCTATGCCATCATTGTTCTCCACTTGTTATGTTGTTCTCTGACTCATTTGCTTCTTTGTGAGCAGAGAGACCCTTGGGTGACCACAGCCTTGGTACTCCGTTTCTTCACAAGTAAGTCTCGAACCCTACGCTTTCGGTATTTTGTTTCCTCAGTTCTTCTTTTCTTTCCACGCAATGCTTATACTATATTTCGGTGGTTTTGTTGTAAATGGGTTTGTTCAGGAGGACTTGGCTTCTGTTATGTCGCGTGCTGGCAAGACTCGAGTAGGGTCGTTCCTTGTTAACTTATTTTATTTGCTTGCCTCTGTTGTCACTGGCTTAAAACATGGCTTGCCTAGTTTTTAGGCACAAAATCTTCTGTCTGTCCGGTGTAATGTAACTAAAGTCCTTAGGCTTGCATTATTATTGCTTTTGGGTTGTGGCTATAGAGTTTACAAGCTAGGGTTTTTCAACCCATTCTCCATTATGCACTTATAGGACTTGAACAATGTTATTTTTCTGTATGCACTGTAATGTATTTTTTAACAGAGATTATATGATTACTCGTGAAATAAAGTAACAGTTCTGTTCTCAGGAAATACCTATGTTGTTGGTATTTTGTCCTTACTGTCTGGAACTCGTGCATTGTCCAAAGTCTTCCTTCGCTCATTTGCTTTAATTATTCTGGGATTAACCATCCACGGTTCTATGGTTTCTCCAGTTCTTACTTTTATAAAGTATTTCTATCTGCCAGCCTATTAAGTTAATGGAAATAGAAAAAAACAAATATTCTCTATAGAATAGAAACAAAAGAACTTGCTTCTATTATGTTAAGCAACCCAACATGAAAGACTATAGTTGGACAGTTGTGGGATGTTAAATGTAACTTCTGTCTGCTCAAAGATTTCTATTATTTTTCTCCTTTCAAAAAGTCAAACCTATTACAATGCATTCTATTTCCTTTTGAATGATTTTTTTGGAAAATAGTTTCTCTTAACTACTGTTAGTTACATTTCATGGTTTGTTTTCAGTTATAAAACCATTTATTTACCCTACGCTGTGATCTGTAAAAGATAACATGATAAATAAAAACAATTAACTACAACAATTTGTTTAATTCAACTTATATTTTTCTAAATACTACTTCTCTAAGTAATTAAAATAATAAAAGAAACGAAATTAAAGTGTTCACTTGAAATTTCCTCCTCAGTCCTCTCAGAGACCAAATAACCTTTTGTTATGATGATCCCCTTCAGCTAGATGCTCCTGCATCATCCGGGGTGGCGTGGCATGCTCTGAATAGAACAAAATATGGTGGGAGGGACAACTGCCATAAGGATGATGGCGTTTCCACTCTTGTGGCTCTGGTAGGGGATAGGGTCAAGCTGATAGATTAGAATAGGTAAATGTAATGACCAAGGTGCCAACTATATAGCATCCTCAACCGTTGAACATTCCAATGACCTAGGGGTGGTAACATAAGAGAAATGGGGAAATTATATTATCCCCTTAGGGCGAACTATATGTAGTTAATACCCCGAAATATATGTGAAACGAAAAATTAATAAACCATATGGAGTTCATATAGAGGAATATATGTGAATTGCGACTTTAAAAAAACTATGATATTATTTATAACCAATCGAATGGTGGGAGGCTAGAACAAATTGGAATGGCGTCATTTTATAAAAAAACAACAAATGAAGAATCTAGGTAGTTGTAGGTCGACTATCCCGGATATTATAGGTAAGGAAATCATTATGAATTACATGGAAATTGATTAAGCAATTACGTATATTAATAGTAAATTATAGACTTATGATATCATAAGCACTCACCAGAGCTACAAATTATATGGATAAGAAGAAAAAACTGTATGACTAGGTTCATTCAAATGGTAGTAGAGCCCAACTCTCTACATTGGGCTTGCATAGAGGACCCATTGCTGGTTACTGTTGAACATGCTTAACATTTGAAGGAAATTCTCTGATATTGTTAAATTTCTTTGATCAATAGTTACCTTATTCTATTTTAAGGATGGTTGAGTCACACCCAGCCAGAACTGAAGGGGGTGATTTATACATAGAACTGGGGTAAGGTGGTAGTTCAATTCCCACTTAGTTTTCCAAGATAGTAAGGAACTTGTAGGAGGAATTTCCGCAACTCTAGAGTAGCAATGAGCAATTAATAAAAGCTAGTGAAGAACAAGAGAAGCTCATTAGTGAATTGATTGACAAATCTAGTCATAAGAGCATTGACCGAGAAGGGTCAAAATGGAACCTAACAAGGTCGATGCTGGACAAATCTGAAGGTTATGAAGAATCAGATAAAACAAATTCTAAATCTCATAAGAATAAGAAGAAGAAGGAGCTACAAGGAGAATTCTGAAAGATAAAACCTCCTACGTTTGACAATGAAAAAAGAGGAGGGCATAGAATCTTGGCTCTTGAATATGGTTAAGTACTTTCAAGTGTACAGATATGAAAGAAACCTAAAAGAAATAGTGGATGTTTATCATCTACAGGGAAAAGACACCCTGTGGTAGGAGAAGATAAAGATTATCAATCTATTGGATGAGAAAATTGTTTCGTGGGAGGATTTTTAGTAGAAATTTGAAGCTCACTATTTGAGTGAGATGTATTGGCCTGTTTGAGCTCTCTTCGATCTGCTCAGGGCTAGATCAATCAGTTTCGGTTCAAATAGTCACAATTGGGAGATTCCTTGGCTAAAATAATTCCATGAATTAAGATTGGGATGATTTCATGACAAATTTCACCAACTTACCTCAGTATGTGCCCTACATTAGAGAGGAAAATTATAAGGTATAGAGATTTCTAAACTATTTACCAGATCCGTATAAAAAAGGAATCGAGTTTGATAATCCCAGAACTATGGATGAAACAGTCAGGAAGGTCAAACTTTGTTTTAAGTAGTTCTTAAATCGGAGTGAGGGTTCTCGACCCTAACAAAGCAAGGATAAAAATAAGATGGGGATGAACGTGAAGGGACAAAAGTCATCCTATTTAAAGAAATTTGGTAAGGACCACTAGCATAAAGGATTTTAATGGAGGCAATCAAAATTAGCTAGCACAATCCTACACTGGCTCAAAACGTGTAGAGATGGGTAGAAAAAAACATATGGGGTATGGAAAAGGACATACTAAAAGGTTGGAGTTGTGGTGAACCACACTTGCTGCGAGATTGTCCCCACAACCCTAGGTCCATTCAAAATGTAGAGGTGGAAGATGAAGCTTCTATGGTAAATGATACTGCGAGAAGTATTCCAAGAATCAGTGTGGCATTGGAAGACTCACAGGCAGAACATCAATCTACTATTATTGATATGGAAGGTAGTCTTCGAAACCAACATGTGTATATTTTAATATACCTTGGGGCAATCTTAAGGTATATAAATCCTCATATGGTGGAAAAGTGTAATTCAAAATTAGAAAACATTAAAAGTTCTTAGTTGGTACAGTTAGCTGCTGGTACCAAACAAAAAGTGACCCATGTGGTAAAATTATGTGTAGTGAATTTAAATTGGTATTTTACATAAATAAACTTAAACATCCTTCCCTTCAGATCATATGACCTCTTAATTTGGATGGACTAGTTGGAACAACAAAAAGATATTGTAAATTGTCTCGAAAGACTGTGAGTTGCATTGACTCATCGGGCAATTTCTTTTTGATAAAAGGAAAACCAAAACTAGTCTCTGTTAGACAAATAAAAACATTACAATTAAAAAGAACAACAAGGAATGGTTGTCAAGTTTTTACGGTGCATGTGAAAGAACATAGGTAGCAAATAGAAGTTGAAAAGATAGACTAGTTACCTTTGGTAAGTGAGTTACAAGATGTCTTTCTTGAAGAAATTCCAAAGTGTACCCCTCAAAGAAACATAGATTTCTCAATTGACTTAATGCTAGGTGCTATGTGTGTGTCTAGGGACCCATACTAAATGAGTACCCCACAACTATTATAACTGATAATGCAACTACAATATTTGTTAGATAAAGGCTACATCAAACCGAGTGTGCCACCATGGTGACCTTGGTACTATTCGTTAAGAAAAATGATGGTACATCTAGATTGTGTATTGACTATATACAACATAATAAATCAACCATTAAAAACATATATCCCCTACCTTGAATCGACAATTTATTTTATCAAGTCAGGGGGGAAACTCTCTACACAAGACATCTCTTTGAACGAGGTATGGTCATTATGAGTTTGTGGTATTAATTTTCGGACTCACTAATGCACTTGTTACCTTTATGTGTCTCATGAATAGCATGCTCCATAAATACCTTGACCAGTTTGTTTTATTCTTTATCGATGATATCCTAGTGTATTCTAAAAATGAGGAGGAACACGAAGAACATATTAAATTGGTGTTGCAAACACTCAGGGAGCATCAGATTTATGCAAAGAGAAGTATATGTGAGTTCTATAAGCCCAAACTCTAGTATTTAAGATGCATCATCTCCAAAGATAGATTAGCGGTGGACCCAGAGAAGGATAAAGCTGTGATGAATTGGCCAATACCAAAAGATGTATCAATAGTTTGTTGATTTATGAACATAGTTACTAATCAATCAAGAAAGTGAATTAGTACCTTTTTTTGAGGTAGAAAATAATCACCCGATTTTGAAAAGAAGTGATGCGAGAATAAACCTTTTTTTAGCATATTTTTGGCACTTTAAATTTTCTTAAGTATCAAATCTGAACAATTTTTTTTTCGATGTTAGTGATTTTCATGTTCATAATAAAACAAAAAAAATATAAAAAACATGACGAAAAAACTCAATATAATATATATATATAATATATATATATATATATATATATATATATATATATATATTTATATATATATATATATATATAATATATATATATATAAACTTAAAAAACACCGATAAAAATAGAAAAATAAAACAAAATTAAATTGTAAAAAAAAAATTAAACAAAAAATAAAATAATATAAGAAATTAAAAAAAAAAGAAAGATAAAATTTAAAGAATTTTTTTTGATATTAATTAAAAATACATCCATAACGATCCTTTTTAAGTTAAAAAAAAAAAAAAAATACAACCACATAATATATTAAAAAAAAACAATATTTGAAAAAGAAATTAATATTTAAATTTAAAAAATTAGAAAAGCTAAATTAAAAACTAAAAAAAAATCAAAAAGTTATAAAATTTAAAAAAAATATTAGGCAAAAAAAAAAATTAAAAATACAATAAATTAAAAATATAATTGAGAAAATAAAAATATTTAAATTAAGAAACAAAAAAAAACAAATCAAAGAAAACAATTAAAACAAAAAAATTAAAAAAGTTTTAAAAAATATTAAAAAACAAAAAAAAAAATTAAAACAAAAAAATAAAAAATAAAACATTAAAAAACAAAGGTTATAAAAAAATTATAAAAAAAACAAACTAAGAAAAAAAAAAATTCCTCCAGTCATGTCAATTATGTTAAATGGCACCCCCTCTGAAGCCTTCACTCCCTCCCGCAGGATAAGGCAGGGAGACCCCCTGTCTCCCTTCCTCCTCATCCTAGCCGCAGAAGGCCTGCGCAGATTGGTACAGGCTCAAGTCTCTAGGGATCAGATAAAGGGCCTTTGAATCTGCGAGGAGGACATCCCGGTCTCGCACCAGCAATTCGTAGTCGATGTGATGTTATATGGTCAAGCCACTTTGAAGGAGGCCCAAAGAATTATCAAATCCTTATCCCAATTCAGCAAAGCCCCTGGCATGGAGATTAACACGGACAAATCTGAAGTGTTTTTCTTCAATACCTCATTGGCTGCCCAAAGATTCCTGGCACACACTCTAGGCTTCAACAGGGGAACCTTCCCGTCAAAATACCTGAGTATTATGCTGCATGAGCATCAATTCTGGTCGGACAACTAGGAAATTCTAATAAAAATAATCCAAAATAAAATGGAGAACTGGACCCATCGCTTGTTGAATGCCCCAAGTCAGATAATCCTCTTGAAAGCAGTTTTGCAGGCCATCCCTAACTACTAGCTCTCATGCTAAGCTATCCCTAAGAAAGCAAGCCAAAAGTTGGTTACCCTGTTCAAAAACTTCCTCTGGCAGGGGACTAACAAAACAAGAAAGTGGGCCCTAATCTCATGGGAGTGGCTTAGCCGGCTCTCCAAAGATGGTGGTTTAGGGCTTCGTGACCCCTTCGTCCTCAACCAAGTCATGAGTGCGAAACACTGGTAGAGGTGGCTTCAGGGTGGCCCTGACCTATGGAAGGTGATATGGGAAAGAAAATACGATGCGGCAGGGGAGACCGAAGAAAGATTGAGAAGTACAACAGAGACCAGAGGATCTACAATCTGGAACCCGGTGAGAGGCAGCAAAGACCTGATAAGGGATCATAGTTTTTGGGTAATTCGAGCAGGGGACAAAGCCAGATTCTGGGAGGAATCTTGGCAGCAACGCGAACGACTCATACAAAAAGACAACCTCCATGCCATCCTTTCCTTCTCATCCCAGACTAGGGCACTAATAGTTGGAAATTTCTCGAAGCCAGACGAGGAAGGATACTGACGCAATTGGAAACAAAAAGAGGATTGGGAAGGAGCACTAGAAACTGACAGATGGCAAGAGTACTATATAGAGATGGCATCTTGGAAAATAGCAAGAAACTCAGGGTCTGACATTCTCAGATGGGGTAAACGAATTCAAGGAAATTTCTCAATAGAAGAAGCTTACTACCACAAAGTCAATCAAAACCAACAGCCGGAAACAAATCAATGGAAAAACCATTGGAACATCAAGCACTGGCCTAAAGTCTCTTTTTTCATTTGGACTCTACTTCACGGCAAAGCGCTTACCTGGGACCAGATTCTGAGGAAAGGAGGCCAAGGCCCATCCCGCTGTGCCCTCTGCAACACCCAAGAGGAAACCATGGAACATTTGATGAACTGCTGCTCAGGTCAACAACTCCGTGTGGGAATGCCACCTTATTTGTTTGAGCGCCATCATAGAAATCATTAAAACATCATAAACACCATAGTAAATTGGCCGATAAATCCTTACCAGAATCCAGTGGTCAATCGCGCTTGGCTCCTTTCCGCCAGGTTCCTTCTTAGGAATATCTAGAAAGCATGGAATGGGGCAATTTTCAAGGCAGAAACCCGAACCCCCGCAGCAATTTGGGAACAAACCATTAGAAACATTCGTGAAACTATCCTAATGGAAAGCTGGAAGGACGAAGACTGGCAGGCATCGATAATGGAGGAGGAAATCCTTAAAGGACTATAGGTTAGCCATAGTATGGTAAATGGGGGTGTTCCATGAAAAGAATAGACCAAAGAGGCGGCCGAAAGCAACCAGTACCGACACCCCCCACAGGGATTCATAAAGATTAATTTTGACGGTGTTGCAAAACACAACCCAGGAGAGGTTGGCATTGGGGGAGTCTTTAGAGATGCCGGGGGCAACACTCTAAGAACTATCGCGATGGACTACGAGGAAGCCTCAAATAATGAAGCCGAGCTGTACACCCTGAAACAGGGGCTGGAAATTTCTCTGCGGGTCAATTTCAAGTGTATCCAAATCAAGGGTGAATCAAAGTTGGTGATCGATATGGTTAGGAAGCTCTAGCAGCAACAACTAGCGGAAAAAATCAGCAAAAGTTGGAGAACAACTTGGCTCGTCGGAGAAATTGGGATACTCCTACCCAGAATAGATTACCTCCTTCCAACTCACACCGAGCGTGCAGGCAACAAGTCGGCGGATTGGCTTGCGAATTGGGGTTGTCGGAATCGGGGCAAAGAAATTGATAGCAAAGGTCTGCCTCAATTGCTCCCGGAGGAGAAATCTCGACTTCAACAATTTCTTGACGTCGATAAAGGTGATGAAGGCACGATCGAGATGAACGGTCAGGATCAGGCGTCACGCACCGGAGGTGGAGAAAATTCGCAACAGATGGGAACAGACAGCACATCCGTGGGAACAGGCAGAAGTGAAAGGAATGAACAAATCGGGCAGGTGATGGGGCAAGACAGGTCTGGTCGAGGGGACGGAGAAGACGTGCGAACTAAATCATCATTAAGGAAGGATCTGGAGTTAGCTCCGGAATTCGGGATAATCAATAGAGGAAGGACGACAGATAGCATCAGGAGTACAGGAAGGTGATGATAAGAGCAGCTGGGAGGATATTGTAGTAATGACGAATAAAGCGGGTAGGTCAAGTCACGCCACTTCCCGAGATAGGGAGGCTGGAATGTTAGACGGGAATTTAAACGAGCAAGTGGAGGCTGAAAAATTAAACGGCCAAGTGGAGGCCCGGTTGATAGGACAATGAGTAAATAACACCCATATGCCTAAGGAAACAGATGGAAGGCTCATTCAGTTCGGTAAGAACGATGAAAAAAGCAGAAAGGCCTGCTCGACTCTATGACCAGCCCTCCTCCTCGGCTCTAGAAAGAAAAGGTGGTATGTTTCCTATCATCTTCATCCTTCAGACATTATGTTAGCTCGTAACTCCATTATCTTTGCCTCCCCAGAAATGTTCTACCCTTGTGCGTAGAATCCCAGTTGCAGAGATGAAAATGGCCCTCCGGGTACTCTTTTGTTTCTCTTATCCTCCTCCCGAGCAGGGAAAGATTTTCATAATTCTAGTTCTGGGTCCTGTTCTGTGAGTCAGGCTGCATGGGGGGCTTTGACGGATCTTATGGCGCTCTAGGAGGGTCCTCGCACCCCTAGTCTTATTCGCTCCCTCATCTTCTTCCGTGGCCTCTACCACGATTGCCATTCTATTCTATTGGCTAGGCCTGAAAGGTTTCGCCAATTCGTCTAGTGGGGGTTTCTCCGGGCTTCTGTGAGAGGGTGGTGGGTCTTAAGCCGCCGTGCCCGGAATGTTGTTGCTATAAGGGTCCAGGCGTTCAACCATGCTGAGAATGCCACTACAAGTGATCAAGCCTCGATAGTGCTCCAACCCATTTGCACTGACTTGTGGTTTTCTGTTGTGACAGGTCGAAAAGCTCCCACAATTTCCAAGCCCCAGGTTCGTGGCAGGATGGCTCCAAGGAAGGTCAATTCTGCTAAGAAATGGGAAGATGGCACCAATAACCATTCGAACAAAAGGGGCAGGAAGCCCGACTCTGAGAAGCTCCTCCACTTGATAGACGAGTACATGACCGACATCTCTCCTGAGGTCCGTTCTCAAATCCATGGGTGGGAGCGCGAGTAATGGGAAATCAGTGCCAACCAAGAGATCCCTCGCGAGGATTGGGAAGTGATTACGGACCCAGGAACCTCAAGAGGCAGGAACACGTTGTTCAATAAAACGCTCCAATTTTACTGGATCATGAAACACGTGGTTTGTCGGGCTATGGAGGTAAACCATGCTATACGTGAAGAGGAGGATTAGGAGCGCAAACAGGCAGAGGAGCTCCTCAAACGCCAACTGACGGAAGAATTGGTCAACATAAAGAACATTCTCCTGAAAGAGATTGCGGCTGTCTAGGTCCAGGCAGCCAACAACCATCTACTGCTAAAGGACATGGAACAATTAGTGTTGGAACTAAAATGGGCCATAGAGCAGAAGATTCTGAAGCCGGGTGATAGCACCTCAATGCCTGCCCCGGTTAACTTGCCGGACGAGGACTAGTTGTGTTGTGTCTTCTTTTGTTTATTATGATGATGAATCCGAACTGTATCTAGATGTCAAGTTATGTTAATTTTGTTAGCTTAGACAATAATAGGAAAAACAATGGTTATGACAAGAAGAAGGAACAAAACATTTTTAAATTTTGGTCAAGTTTTAAGGCCGAAAGGTGGTCGTCTGGTTTCCTGTGGGCAGACCTGCCACCTGAACTCTAGTATGTTGTAATTTTGTTTGTCATCTGGAATGAAGGATGCCTAACTTTACAAAAAAAAAAAAATCCTGCACCCCTGGGTGGGGTTGGCTGCGGGCACGAGCAGGGAGGTGGCCGGAATTTCCTAGCCACCCCCTAGGCGGGGTTGGTCGTGGGCATGGGCGCGGGCGGGGAGACGAGTTGCATGCAGTCGCATCCTGGCCCACACCCTCGGCCAACCCCGACTAAGATTGCACAAATTTTTTTTTATTACTTTATTTATTTATTGTTTTATTTTGATTTTGGATTTTATTTTTTATCTTTTTTTTATTGTTTTTTATTTCTATTTTTAATTGTTTTGTTCTGTTTT
>APFE031572289.1:105113-122010 GCA_000404065.3 Pinus taeda | reverse complement strand
CCGACATATCCCATAGCACCTCAGTGTCCGCCGATTGTGATTGCGATAAACAGACCCAAAACATATATACATTGTGTTTTAAAGTCCCGACAGTTTCACCACACCGCAGGGCTATAGATATTGGTTTTGTTGATTGCGATTGCAATGATCGGACCCGAAATCATGTATAATGTGTTTTATAATTCCAGTGGGTCCATAGAGAATTGAATGCATATGCATTGGTTCATTAGTCGATTGTGATCTGCGATAAAGATGTCGGACCCGATAGCTTTTATATTATGTTTTATAACTTCGACACGCCTGTCATATCGCAAGTTGTAAAGGATTGGGTTGATATAACATTTGAAAGAGCTTATTGCAATTTGTGATGAGAAGTCAATGGAACATTGGATGCGTGGATCTAATGGGTTATGAAACAAAGTTAATTCTTTTGAGTTCCACTTTGCGTCGATTTTGCTATGTAAAGGGAAGAATCAATGTTTGAAATGAATATAAAGAAAATGAGATCGGTCAATTTATTTGTATTTTCACCAATCATAATACACCCGACATATATGCGGTCCCCTTTCAAAGCTTTTGCCACAATTTTAGAGTTTAAATATTTTATATGTAATAAAGTTTAATAATCTCAAATAGAAAATAGTTTTGTAACTCTTATAAAGCAGTTTATTATTTGTTTCAAGAAATCAATTTCCAAAACCGATTTGATAGAAGAGATAAAAGCCTGAAAATGGAATTGTAAAGGGGTTCAAATTATGGAGAAACTAGAGACTAAGCAATTGTATTCTTGATATACCTGTTGATTAATGAAAGAATCAGAAGTTTCAATGAATTTTTGGGTATAATTTTGTAACCTCTCTATCATGTTTCATCTTATGCTTTCTTCTTTCAATTATAATAATGAAGTTGTACATGTTTATTTGCTAATGGAGATAAAGTTAAAATCTCTTAAAAGAGTGCTCCTATACTTGAAGCTTTCATCTTCCTTTCTAAGTTATAGATAATAGTTTTTGTGTAAAGCGGCATCTTATCTTTAACTTCTCCAAGGGTTGCAGATAATAGTTTCTGTGTCAAGCAGCAATTGTCTATGATTCAATTCTCATTTTCATAATTCTTCTAAGTGATTGATAGTAGGTTCTTTGTTAATCAATGTACTATCTTAAACTTCTCCTTCAAGCTTTCTTAATTCATCATTTATATCTAGCAACAAATGCCATTTCAAGATTTTTCAGTCACATATATATTAAGGATTAAAGTCCAAGTTTTCCAGGTCCTTGATTTAAGAATACAACAAACAATAATAAGTAATGTCTTAAGCACAATTTCTTCACAACCAGGAAATTGGCTTCTTAAGGTACAACATTAACTGGTGCCATTGCCAGGGAGAGAAGACACAAAAAAATTTCCCTAGGTTTTCAATATTTTCCTTTGGTTGTTCAGTGAAGAGGGAATGTTTGGATATTTTGAATAAAAGAAGCTGAATAAAATAACTTTTCCTTGGGTTTATTAAGTTTATAGCTGATTCTTGAGAATGACAACTTTTAGTAGTTGGTTGTACATCCAAACCTATGATTTTCACTTACAACATTGATTGGCGACTCCACTGCACATTGATGTTTTATTTTTTGGGTTTTAATGGTTCTCCCTACATTCTTAGTCCATAAATTTGATCCATTTGAGTTTACTGGGATCACCAGCTATCCTCATGATATGCCTAGATTTTATGCTTGGAATGAGTATGTTCCAAAATTCAATAGAAAGGAATATGAAGATCTAGCTTAGCACCTCCAAGAATTTCATGAATGCATGGAGTAGCAAGGAATCATTCATGAAGATGTGAAGATGAAGTTGCTTTTGTTTTCTTTGGACCTCGAACCGAGTTTGGTTCAGGACTCAGCCTTGTTCAAGCATTTCATCTCTGAAAGATTTCCATTCAATATTCAATTCTTATTGTAGAAATTATTATCCATACAAGTTTCGTTTGGAAGGTTGTTGTGAATATTATGATTCTAAAGAAACTTTAAAAGCTCGTAATAATCTTGTTAATGAAATTAATGATCTTGTTGATAATATATCAATCATTCAGAGAGGTTATAGCCAAACTAATGATATCCAAACAAACGCATTAGAGATAGAAGCAAATCTGGTGGTTGCAGGAAAAGCACCAGAGACATAACCTATCCAAGACACGGGAAATGCAAAGATGGAATCCTCTAATAGTAAAACATTGGAGGATATGTGTAATGTAATTAAAACTTTGTCTGATAGGTTGAATAAGTGAGAGTTAGAAAATAAGAATTCTCAGAGATCTACGTTATATGAGGTAGATGAATATGAACTTGGTATCGAAGGAGAAGAGTATGAATATGATGAAACAGATGCCATTCATGATGAAAAAAAAATTGATGAATATTGGAAGCAATTCTCTGATTTTATGCAGACTGAACTACATAAGAAATATGACTTGAGATTGAGGAAAATATCAAGAAGTCAAGAAAATAAAAGTGAGCAGCAAGTTTAAACTTCGTCACCAAAGTCGACTCCACAAGAATCTCAGCCTACAAAACAAGTGAATAAAGGAAATCAAGAGAGTATTCAGGTGGAGGAAAATTCAAACATGCATCAAGAATTTCTACACAACAGTCGAGAAGAGGAGGAAATAATTAAGTTGCAAATAAATCCCCAGAGTTCATATTTTGTTAAATTTGATGATTCTCCTAACTATAATGAAAATGGTATAAATGGGGAACAGGACGAAGCTCTTGAATTTCATCAATTAGGTGTTCAACATACAGGAAGAAACTAGCAAGTGGGATATGTTGGACAACAATATATTGAACCATCTATCATAGCAAAAGAGGCTATCTTATGTAAAAAGAAAATTGATAAATAGATTGTATATCAGTGTAGTGAAGAACATAATGATGCCCATGGATTAGAGGTAAACAATCTATTTGAAGTTGATCGTATATTGTATAGTAATGAGAAAAAAATTATTTTTCTTCCTGAGGTTAGAATTACAAACTATTTTCAATCAATGTATAGAGATGAAAAGTGGAGACATGAAAGTGACATATATCATTTTCTTAAAGATGGTGTTGATTTTCCTGATGAACATATTATCGAAACAGAAGGTTTATTTAAGCGAGAACCTTCACACATGGAGAATTTCCTTTTTGGAGCTGATCAGGACCATATTTTTTGTTATAATTTTGAAGATTCTGTGGCAGATTACATGGAAGAATTTATTAGCAGTCTACACATACCATTGTGTGGATACACTCTTGATTTTTGTTGTGAGCTTCTTTTATGCAGTGTTTATTTTCCGTTTAGGATGAATTGTTTTTTAAAATTTCTAGATTAAGCACCCAAATGCTAACTTAGCACCATTGAAAGATTGACTTCACCTGATGGAGATCAATCATGTACATATGTAGGAACTTGTACATAAATAAGCTCAGGTGTTGAGTATTTGGTTTCCAGTTGCAATTCTTCAGTTTAATCCCAGTTGATGAATAAGGGTGAAAATCCAACTGGTTTCAGAGGTTTGAGACTTCAAGAATGTTAAATTTCTATTTGTCAAATTTTAGAGTTTTCACAGTTTTGGACTTCATGCCCAACTAAGGCTACTGACGTATGATTCCCAATATTTTCTATCAAAGTACAAGTATCTTATTACTATAGATATCGGCGTGGGTTCACTATATAAAATTTTCACACAATAAAGATTGGCGAAGCAATATATGACTCCATGCCTGAAGCGAAGGAACTAATATGTGGTTCTTAGTGCTTCTGTGGCAAAAGCACTATCCCCAGTTGGAGCCAAATGTTGTAGCTTATGTTGTGTTTAAGCTTATTTTCACTTTTATCACAACGTGTGGTATAAAAAATCACCACAGGGGTCCAACCTCGATGAATCTCCTTTATATTCTCCTCCCATACAAAGCCTAAAAGTAAAGAAGTATTGTGCTTGTGATAATTACATATTGAAATCACTAAAAGAAAGTATATGGAAACACATTTGAATGTGTGTGTGTGTGTGTGTGTGTGTCTATATATATATATAATAATAATATATTATATATATGCAAAGCACATTGTGTGTTGGAAATAATAAGAGAAACAACTAATAAGAACAGTGCTTTGGTTGTGATGCAATCAAATCACAATCGCAAATCACGATGATAGTTATAAGAATCATAGTGGAACTTAACAAGAAAGAAACAATGTAATATATCAGAATTGCAAAAGAAACATGTTTTAAAGTGTTAAAGATCAGGACCTGAAATATCTCTCTATCTATCTATCTATCTATCTATCTACCTATATATATATATATATACATAAAAGCCTGGCGGGTCCAACGTATCGCATAGCACCTCAGCTTCCGCCGATTGCGATTGAGAAGGCCGCACCCAAAAACATGGATATCATCTTTTATAATTTCGGCAGGTCTGTGAAGCATCGAATGCATACGTATTGGTTCATTCACCAATTGCGTTCTGCGATAAAGATGTCAGACCTGATAGTTTTTATATTATGTTCTATAACTTCAAAGCGTCCATCATATCACTAGGTGTAACGGATTGGGTTGATATAGCATTTGAAAGAGATTATTATGATTTGCGATGAGAAGGAAATGGGACATTGGATGGGTGGATCCGATGGGTTATGAAACAGAGTTAATTCTTTTGAGTTTCGCTTTGCATGAATTTCGCTATGTAAAGGGAAGAATCAATGTTTGAAACGAATATAAAGAAAAGGTGATCGGTTAGTTTATTTGTATTTTCACCAATAAGAATACTATAGACATATATGTGGTCCCCTTTCAAAGCATTTGGTGAAGTTTTAGAGTTTCAATATTTTATATGTAATAAAGTTGAATAATCTCAAATAGAAAATAGTTTTGTAACAGTTATAGAGAATTTTATTAGCTTTTTCAAGAAATCAGTTTCCAAAACTAATTTGATAGAAGAGATAAAATCTTGAAAATGTAATTGTAAAGGGGTTCAAATTTTTTAGAAGCTCGAGACAAAGCCATTGTATTCCTGATATAGTTGTTGACTAATGAAAGAATCAGAAGTTTCTATGAATTGTTGGGTATAATTTTGTAGCTTCTCTGTCATGTGTCATCTTATGTTTTCTTCTTTAAAGTATAGTAATGAAGCTGCAGGTCTTTATTTGCTTATGTAGATAAAGTTAAAATCCCTTGAAAGAGTGCTCCTATGATTGAAGTTTTCATCTTCCTTTCTAAGTTACAGATGATTGTTTCTGTGTAAGACAACATATTATCTTTAACTTCTCCAAGGGTCGCAGATACAATTTTCTGTGTCAAGCAGCATATTTTCTATGATTCCGTTCTCATTTTCATAATTATTCTAAGTGATAGATAGTAGGCTCTATTTTAAGCAACATATTATCTTAAACTTCTCCTTCTGGCTTTCTTCATTCATCATTTATATCTAGCAACAAATGGCATTCTGATATTTTTCGGTCACATATGTATTAAGGGTTAAAGACCCAGTTTTCCAAGTCCTTCATTTAAGAATACAACAAACAATAAAGTGACAAATAAGTGACAACAAACAATAATCATTAATTTCTTAAGCACAATTTCTCCACAACTAAGAAATTGGTTTCTTAATGTACACCATTAATTGGCGTCGTTGCAGGGGAGAGAAGACAAAAATAATTTTCTCTGGGTTTTCAATATTTTCCTCTGGTTGTTTAGTGAGGAGGGAATATTTGGCTGTTTTGAATAAAAGCAATTGAATAAGAGAACATTTCCTTGGGTTTATTAAGTTTTAAGTTGATTCTTGAGAATGACAAGTTTCAGCAGTTGGTTGTACATCCACACCTGTGATTTTCACTTACAACATTGATTCGCGACTCCAATGCACTTTCAAGTTTTCTTTTCCGGGTTTTAATGGCTCTCCCTGCATTCTTAGTCCATAAATTTGATCCATTTGATTTTACTGGGATCACTGGCTATCCTCATGATATGACTAGATTTTATGCCTAGAATGAGTATCTTCCAAAATTCAGTAGAAAGGAATATGAAGATCCAGCTCAGCACCTCCAATAGTTTGATAAAGGCATGGAGCAGTAGGGCATCATTCATGAAGATGTGAAGATGAAGTTGTTTTTGTTTTCTTTGGACCTAGAAGCTAGGGTTTGGTTCAGTACTCAACCTTGTTCAAGCATTTAATTTTTGAAAGATTTGCATTTAGTATTCAATTCTTATTGTAGAACATATTATCCCTACAAGTTTCATTTTGAAGGTTGTTGTGAATATTACGATTCTAAAGAAATTTTAAAAGCTCATGATAATCCTGTTAAAGAAACTAATGATCTTGTTGTTAATAAACAAGCATTCAGAGAGGTTATAGATAGATTAATGAGATCCAAACAAATGCATTAGAGATAGAAGCAAATCTGGTGGTTGCAAGGAAAGCACCAGAGACACAGCCTATCCATGACACGGAAATGCCAAAGATGCAATCCTCTAAAATTCAAACATTGGAGGATATGTGTAATGTAATTAAAACTTTGTCAGATAGGTTGAATAAGTTACAGTTAGAAAAAAGGAATTCTCAGAGATCTACATTATATGAAGTAGATGAAGATGAACTTCGTATCAATGGAGAAGAGCATGAATATGATGAAATAGATGCCATTGATGATGAAAGCAAAATGGATGAATATTGGAATCAATTCTCTGATTTTATGCAAACTGAACTACATAAGAAATATGACTTGAGATTGAGGAAAGGATCAAGCAGTCAAGAAAATAAAAGTGAGAAACAAGTTTCAACTTCCTCACCAAAGGCAACTCCGCAAGAATCTTAGATTGCAAAACAAGTGAATAAAGGAAGTCAAGAGAGTATTCAGATGGAGGAAAATTCAAACATGCGTCAAGAATTTATGCTCAGCAGTCAAGAACAGGAAGAAATAATTAAGTTGCAAATAAATCCCTAGAGTTCCTATTTTGTTAAATTTGATGATCCTCCTATCTATAATGAAAATGGTTTAAATGGGAAACATGATGAAGCTCTTCAAGTTCATTAGTTAGGTGTTGAACCTACAACAAGAAACCAGCAAGTGGGATATGTTGGACAACAATAAATTGAGCCATCTATCATAGCAAAAGAGGCTATCCTATGTAAAAATAAAGTTGATAAAGATATTGTATATCAGTGCAGTGAAGAACATAATGATGCCCATGGATCAGAAGTAAACAATATATTTGAAGTTGATCGTATGTCGTATAGTAATGAGAAATTTTTTCTTTTTCTTCCTGAGGTTAGAATTACAAATTATTTTCAATCAAAGCTTAGAGATGAAAACTGGAGACATAAAAGTGACATAGATCATTTTCATAAAGATGTTGTTGATTGTTTTGTTGAACATATTATCCCAACAGAACGTTTATTTGAGCAAGAACCTTTAGACATGGAGAATTTCTTTTTTGGGGCTGATCAGAACCATATTTTTTCTTATACTTTTGAAGATTCTATGGTAGTTTACATGGAAGAATTTATCAGCAGTCTACACATACCATTGTGTGGATACACTCCTATTTTTTGTTGTGAGCTGATTTTATGCATTGTTTATTTTCCGTTCAAGATGAATTGTCTTTAAAAATTTCACTAGCATAATGGTTATAGATGCAGCACCCAAATGCTAACCTGGCACCATTGGAAGATTGACTTCACCTGATGGAGATCAATCATGTACATAGGTAGGAACTTGTACATAAATAAGCTCAGGTGTTGAGTATTTGGTTTCCAGTCGTAGTTCTTTAGTTTAATCTTAGTTGATGAATAAGGGTGACTTTCCAACTAGTTTTCATAGGTTTCAGAGTTCAGGAATGTCAAATTTTGATTTGTTAAATTTCAGGGTTTTCACAGTTTTTGACTCCATGCCCAACTATAGATACTGAGCTATGATTCTCAATATTTTGCTATCAAAGTATGAGCCTCTTATTACTGTAGATATCAACATGGGCTCACTATACAAAATTTTGACATAGTTAAGTTTGGTGAAGCAATATATGACTCCATGCTGGAAGTGAAGGCACTAATCTACAGTTCTTAGTGCTTCTGTGGAAAAAGCATTATCTCTAGTTGAAGGCAGATGTTGTATCTTATATTGTGTTCAAGGTTATTTATCACTTTTATCACAATGTGTGTTCTAAAAAATCACCACACGGGTCCAATCTCAATGAAGCTCCTTTATATTCTCTTCCCCCGCAAAGCCTAAAAGTAAAGAAGTATTGTGCTTGTGATAATTACATATTGAAATCGTTAAAAGAAAGTATATGGAAGCACATTTGAATGTATACGTATATATCTATATATATATATATATATATATATATATATATATATATATATATATATATATAATAATATATTATTATATATTATATATATATATAGATATATACTAATATATAATATATATAATATATAATTACAGAGAGAGAGAGAGAGAGGAGAGAGAGAGATCACAGAGCACATTGTGTATTGGAAAGAATAAAGAGAAACAAGTAATAAGGGCAGTGCTTTGGTTGCGATGCGATGAAATCGCAATCGCAAATCGCGGCGATAGTTGTATGAATCATAGTGGCACTTAACAAGAAAGAAACAAAGTAATATATCGGAATCGCAAAAGAAATAAGTTTTAAAGTGTTAAAGATCTAGCCCTGATATATATATATATATATATATAGAGAGAGAGAGAGAGAGAGAGAGATATTTAAAAGCATGAACAGTCCAATGTATCCCATAACACCTCGGCTTCTATCGATTGCGATTACGATAGACAGACTTGAACATATATAAATTGTGTTTTAAAGTTTCGGCAAGTCCGCCACACCGCCGGGCTATAGATATTGGTTCTGCCAATTACAATTGCGATGGCCAGACCCAAAAGCAAGGAGATCGTGTTTCATAATTCTAGCGGGTTTGTAAAGTGCCAAATGTATATGTATTGGTTCATTCGTTGATTTCGATCTGTGATAAAGATGTCAAACCTAATATTTTTTATATTATGTTTTATAACTTCGACGCGTCCATCATATTGAAAGTTGTAAAGGATTGGGTTGATATAACATTTGAAAGAGCTGACTGTGATTTGTGGTGAGAAGTCAATGGAACATTGGATGGGTGGATCTGATGGGTTATGAAACAAAGTTAATTCTTTTGAGTTTCACTTTGTGTCAATTTCATTGTGTAAAGGGAAGAATCAATGTTTGAAATGAATATAAAGAAAAGGTGATCAGTTGGTTTATTTGTATTTTCACCAATCAAAATACTCCTGACATATATGTGGTCCCCTTTCAAAGCTTTTGGTGCAGATTTAGAGTTTCAATATTTTATATGTAATAAAGTTGAATAATCTCAAATATAAAATAGTTTTGTAACTGTTATAAAGCAGTTTATTAGCTGTTTAAAGAAATTAGTTTCCAAACTGATTTGATATCAGTGATAAAAGATTGAAAAGGGAATTGTAAAGGGGTTCAAATTTTGGAGAACCTAGAGACTAATCCATTGTATTCTTGATATAGTTGTTGATTAACGAAAGAATCAGAAGTTTCCATATAACTTCTCTGTCATGTGTCATCTTATGTTTTCTTCTTTCAAGTATAGAAATGAGGATGCGGGTCTTTACTTTCTTATTTAGACAAAGTTAAAATCCCTTAAAACGGCGCTCCTATACTTGAGGTTTTCATCTTCCTTTCTAAGTTATAGATAATAGTTTCTGTGTAAGGCATCATATTATCGTTAACTTCTCCATGGGTCGTAGATAATAGTTTTTGTGTCAACTAACATATTGTCTATGATTCAGTTCTCATTTTCATAATTCTTCTAAGTGACGGATAGTAGGTTCTATGTTAAGAAACATATTATCTTAAACTTTTGTTTCAAGCTTTCTTCATTCATCATTTATATCTAGCAACAAATGGCTTTCTAAAATTTCCCATTCACATATGTATTAAGGGTTAAGGACCAAGTTTTCCAGGTCCTTCATTTAAGAATACAACAAACAATAAAGTGACAAATACATGACAATAAACAATAATCATTAATGCCTTAAGCACAATTTCTCCACAGCCGGGAAATTGGTTTCTTAAGGTACAACACCTAGTATGAATAGCATAATTTTGTGTACAAAGTTTTATACTTAAATAATTGAATTGTTCTAAGAGAAATTTGTGATAGTAGTGTAGCAGTGTAGCAGTTAATAGGTTGAAGTTAGTGGAGTTTGGGGAAATCGCATTATTAGTAGGACTAGGTAAAGGTATGCAAAGTCAAAAGTTGGTTAGAACTATGAAGAACTGCATGTCCTTTCCCATATGTGGAATGGGAAGGAGGAACTCGAATTTGGTAGGTTTTATTCATCAATACCAAAATTGAAACATTATATATTGAATTTAACAATAGACTTTATAATTGAAACTAATAATGTGTTCACCATAAATCCAACTTTTCAATACATCGAATAGATGAAGCTAACAATTGTTATTGAAATCATAGGTAAGAAACCACTCTATAATTTTGAGTATATGGGGAACCCCCAAAAACCAAAATCAACATACAGCAAAAATCTATGCTAGATGATGCGTACACTAAGTTACAAGGACTTAGTATCTTTCCAACTTATAAATATTGCATTCATTAATTCTGGGAGATGTCGAGACAACTATGTACACCAAAACACTGAATTGTAGCATAACATGTATAAAATTTACAGAAGTATAAAGTATATACATAAATTATAAGTTAATATATAAATTACAAAAGAGCATGCAGATGCAAATCAAACCTCATGCATTGAACATAAAAACTTAACACTACTACATAGGTTTCTCTTCTATGAGACTTCCAACTAGGTGATGAAATTCGAGAAAACTGAGTAAAACTATAAATATTAAGCACAACTTAAATGGATTCAAATTATCTTGCACGTTGTTTGGAAATTGGAATCAAGCATGCAAAGCTATTTCAATAGAGTATTTATTTTAATCAATTAGATGACAAGAAACTAGCATAATAGACACGCCCTATCTTCCTGAGGTCAACCCAATGTCAATAAAGGAATACCATGAACATCTATACATATATCAATGAAATTATTAAGAATATTGCTAAAGATACAAGTCATTAAGGAAACACCTTCACATAAATTGGCAAGAGGATATGCTTATCATCGATAGGTATATGAATGAAATTACCAAGAACATCACCAAAGATACAAAACATTATAGAATAGTCTTGTCATAAACACAATGATAACCTCCTCGCTCTCATAGTAGTGAAATAACAGTCTATGACATAAATACCTTTTAAAAAATGAAGGTGAAAACCCTAATAAGTTACAACCGAGTACATCAGGTAATTAACCTGGAAACAAAATTGTCCAAGATTGTGGCATTTCCATGTAAATGTGAACATAATCTAGTGGGTGAATCGCCCATATAAAAGTTACGCAACAAAATATAGAAGCGAAGCATAGTGGACTGATAATAAACCCTAGGGGCGAGATCCCATGAGCGTTATAGATGGCAAAAAAACCAATACCGGTTGCAACCCTAGTCTATTCAACTTTTCACATATACACCTAGAAGGTAATTTAAAGCATATTGAATGGTGGTTTATGACTTTGACAGACCCATGGAAGGCCTCAAATGTGAAGTTGCACTTATTGTGTAATACGGCAAGAGTAGGAAGTTCAAGAACTAAAACCAAACTTGATAATTTTCCAGCCTTAGATTAGCATGTTGGACATTAGAAAAAACACCATGCTTGTAGGAACAGGCCTTGGAGATTACCTGCAGGGCATACAAAGCAAAAGCAAGGTGTGACAGAGAAATGAAGAACTAAATTAGCAAATCAACAGTTAATTATCATGGGTACTGCAATATCTATGAAAAACCAAACAAGGCCATGATATCGTTTCTAAGAATGGAATTGCTATGCACCGACATTGAAGAAATCTAGGTAGTGAGTTTGGGAAACAAGATAAGGTAGCGAGGGAGAGCAGAGTAGTAAAACTAGAAATCTATGGAATTTGGAGATAATCAAGACTACAAAAAAAACCACCATAGTCTCTCGAAGGAGGAGGGAGAGTATCCCTTCTTTGTATCCACCTTCTAGAAAAATCTCACCTAAGCCCTGAAAAAACAAATATTACTCATTTTGTGTAGAAAGAGAAGTGTTTCTTAATAGAAAAAGAAAATGGAGAAAGAATAAACATTGTACCTTTACCTCAACAAACACAGACCCTCAAGCCGAAGTGAGAAGGATTAATGGCTCCATATATAGAGTGAAAAACCCCTCATAGAGGCAGGGTTTCGACCGCATCAGGGCAGCCATGGTGCTACCCAAGAATCCGAGCAACCACCTCCATCGCAGAAGAAAAATAATCCAAGAGGGCATAGCAACTAGTATGCATGAAACCCTTGCAAAAAAACTAAGGTTCTCCAAGGAGGCATGATCAAAACCATGAAGAGATGAGTTAGGGTTGAAAGTGTTGTAGCCAACACTGTCAATCTATAAACATCAAATCACAGTCATTGGAGTTGCATCGTGTGGATAAGAACGAGGTCAATAGAAGTACCCTAGGAAAGGACAAGATCCTATCTATTCAAATAAATAAACAAACAAATAAATAATCCTATCTATTCAAATTTTTATGGGTACACGCACAACATAATTTAAAACACATCGAATGGTGGTATATGATTTAGACAGACCTGTGGAAGGCATCAAACATGAAGGTGTACTTGTTGTGTAATACTGTAAGAGTAGCGGGTTCAAGAACCACAACCAACCTGGATAATTATCGTGTGTTATATTAACATGTTGGAAATTAGAACAAATACCACACTTGCATGCAAAGGCCTTGGAGATTACCTACAAGGCATACGAAGGAAAAGAAAGGTGAGATAGAGAAATTAAGAAATCAACATTTAGTTGTCATGGGTATTGCAATAGCTAAGAAAAATGAAACAAGGCCATCATACCTTTTCTGAAAATGGAATTTCTATGCATTGGTATTGAATAAATCTAGGTAGTGAATTTGGCAAGCAAAGTATGGTAGTGAGTTTGGCAAACAAAGTATGGCAGCGAGGGAGAGAAAAGTGTTAGGATATTCCGACACATAGGAATATAGTTAAGTATAACTTGGTCTAGTATAGAGTTAGGTAAAGTGTGTTTCTTTACTATGTACTTTTGTAACTTACAATCCAATAGTCACGATATGTAGTGATCCGGCGGTTCATTCTCTCCTCGGTATTACCGACACTTGATCCATGGCTTAAAACCCGATTGGTCCATGATTGCTATTTAAAGCGCATGGAGGGTCATTTGTAGGATAACTATTCATGAGAGAAGCTTATGTAAATTTTCATTCTTTTATTAATAAATTGCCTGAAGTGGCTATGTTGGCTCAGGCTGTGGACTGTTTCCCTCTTTGAGGGTTTTAACCACGTCAAAAATACCGATGTATTGATCTGTGATTTGTTTGTGAGCGGTTTCCTTTAGTGTTATGTCTGAGGAACTTACCCTGTAAATTCCTACATGGTATTAGAGCTATTTGAGGGCTGTGTCCATTGGTGATCCAAATGTGAAGCTGATAGAACTGCATCTGACTGTCGTTTCCTAGATCTACTGTTTCTGACTGCTTTCTGGCCAAGAGGACTACTCTGTTGTTTTAGTAGCATCTGTTCCAGTGAGGAACCCCTTTTGTTTCATGCGAAAAGGTTTCTGGTAGCCCTAGCTACGTCATTTTTAAGATCTGGAGGTATATAGTGTTTTTTTGCAGTTTCTAGTTATTTTTCTCTCTGTTTATTATTTCAGTTTATTTAGCTTCTTTTTTATTACTGAACCTATACCTTTCATTTCTGCGTATTCTCTTTGCCATGCGACTCTGTGCGATCTGGGAAAATTAGAAATAGAAAGGAAGGATTTTTCTCATGCGTATGCTCTTTTCCGCTGCGCCTTAGTGTGATCTCGGAAAATCAGAAACATTGAGGAAAATATTTAGTTTCCGAGTAAAGCTAACTTTAATCCATAAGGTTTGTTTTTTTTTTTATGTCCATGTTGGCTTTTGTGTTATTGTTTTGTAGGGAGAAGAAGAGCTTTCTCAAGCAAGCACGCAATCCAAAGCTTCAGTGACAAAAAAAAAAACAAAGGCGCCCCCCCGCCCCCCTCTCTCTCTCTCTCTCTCTCAAACTTTTTGTTTAGCTCACTTGGTTCAAAGCTAATTTATGAGAGTAGAGGTCTTGGGTTCAAATCTCCGTTTTGTTGGAAAAGGGGCGTTTTTTTTCATTTCCGCACATTCCCACACTTCATCGGCGCCTTCATCAACATTTCTTCAAAAAGCCATAACTTCTTCATCTGGAAGCCATTTCCAGAGCCACTTTTTTTTAACCAACCTAATTTTTCGAGATCTTGCCATTGGTGGTCCTACATTGTGGATTTACTTAGAAGTAAAGGTCTTTACAGAATAGCCTTAGGCCAAGAAACCAAACCAAAAGATGAAGATAATGCAGCTAAATGGGAAAATAGGCAAGATCAAGCATGTGGGTTGATAGGGATGTCTATTTCTCCAGATCTTAGATTCCATATTGTAGAACTTGATACTCCTGAAGAAGAAATGAAGAAGATTACTAAAGTTTTTGGAATCAAAAATGAACTTAGAGCCCATAAAATTGAAAATGAGTTGCTTACATTGGACGACAATAATTTTTTTTGCATTGAATATTTTTTGTCCAAGTTCAATACCCTTAGACTTCTCTTGGAAGGTGTTAAGGTTAAGAAAGAAGATAATAACCTTATCTATTCCATTCTTACTAAGTTGGGACCAGCCTACTCTGTGTTTGTTTCCGCCTTCCATTCTACAAGAGAAGCCTTCATTCCTCAAGGACAAACCTACAAGCCCCCTTCCTTTGATTCTTTTTGTGATTCTTTAATAAGAGAACAAGAAAATCTCTTACACCTTGGTCTTCTTAATCTTGGAAACTCTTCTAAGAAAGCGTCAAGTGCCCAACAGCAACAAAATTCAAAGAATCCTAAGAAGTCGTATCCTAAAAAGGAATGGTCCTAAACCAAACAAGGGTCCTAAGCAATTTCAGCCTCAAAATGAAAAATCATTTCACCAGAATGATAAGGCAAATAAAATCAAAGGAAAGAAGACTGATAGACATTGCCACTTTTGTAATCGAGATGGCCACTTAGAATCTAAATGCTTGAAGAAGATGGAAGCCTTGGAAGTAGCAATGAAGAAGCATAACATCCATTTGCAGCACTCTTCAAATTCATCTTTAGGAATGACACTTTCTGCATGTGGTTGGCAAGCATCTCAGTTTGGCTATGCACTAAATGTATCTTCTTCGTCTCATTCTCATGAGTGGCTCATTGATTCTGGAGCTTCTTATCACATGGCCAAAAACAAAGACATGTTTTCTTCTTTAAATGATTGTAACACCAAAAATATATATGTTGGTGATAATAGATCTCTTAGTGTTGTAGGTACTGGAACTGTTCATATAGACAATAGTCAATTTAATGATGTATTATGTGTTCCAACCTTATCCTTCAACCTTCTATCTGTTTATCAGATAACTCATTCAGGTGAAGGTAAAATCATTGAATTTTCACCTCACGATGTTGTAATTAAGGACTTAAAGGATCCTAGACAGATTTTAGCCACTAGCATTGCTGATGATTCCACAAGGTTGTATAAGTTTCACAACTTTGGGTCATCAAATCTTCCCTCAGTATTTGTTGCTCATCATGATGAAGTGAGCAAACTTTGGCATGAGCGATTTGGTCACTTAAACTATCGCTCCCTTCAGCATCTATGTAAAGAAAATATGGTGACAGGTCTTCCTATGGTATCTTGCAGAGATGGTGTTTGTTCAGGATGTGTACTCGGAAAACATCATCGGGACAGTTTTGACAAACGTGCCTCTTGGCACGCCTCAGCCCCTTTACAGCTTGTGCACAGTGATTTATGTGGTCCACTTCCTGTTGCTTCATTCTCTGGCTGCAAGTATTTCTTAACTTTCATTGATGATTTCTCCAGACGGACTTGGGTATACTTCTTAAAACTCAAGAGCGAAGTATTTAACACATTTTTGGCCTTCAAAGCCTTTGTTGAAAAACAATCTGGACATCAAATTCTTAAGCTAAGAACTGATAATGGTGGAGAATATGTTAAAAACACATTCATCAACTTTTGCACCGAAAATGGAATTCAAATGCAACATACTGTTCCATACACTCCACAAAAAAATGGTGTAGCTGAAAGGAAAAATCGCACCTTAAAGGAAATGGCTAATTGTATGCTGCAATCAAAAGGACTCAGTCTTAATTATTGGGCAGAAGCAATTATTGTGCAAATTACATAATAAATCACACTCCTACTAAGGTTTTAAAGAATATCACTCTAGAAGAAGCATGGAGCTCAATTAAACCATAGGTGAGTCACTTTCGTTTTTTTGGAAGTGAAGCATGGGCCCATATTCCAGATGAGAAACATAAAGCTTTAGAACCTAAGAGTGAAAAAATATATTTTTGCTGGATATTCTGAAGATGTCAAAGGATATAGACTTATTCCATTTAAGTCCAAAAATGTTATCATTAGAAGAGATGTAAATTTTGATGAAAATATATCGACCTACAAGCCTAGTTCAGTGAATGTGCCACCTCTCTCTATCTCTTCTACTTTTGAACATATTTCTTCTTTAGATGATGAAAATGAGGATGACAATCCTCCCCCACCTTCTCAAGATCCTCCTTCAGCTCCTTCACTTCCAAAATGGGTCCGTGCTACTCGGGATGCAACAGGTGATCTTGCCGGTGATCCTACAGATCAGCGACGTACA
>APFE031572289.1:77030-101688 GCA_000404065.3 Pinus taeda | reverse complement strand
GAGGTTGTAGGGGCTGGTCCCCAAACATCTGAATGGATATAATCAAGTATGCCTTTACTAGTATGTTTGCCTGTTTTAAACTTTTGTTTACTTTGTTTTCCGAACAGACAATGCTTACATAAATCTAATTTTCCAGACTTCAGATTTGGAAGTAACTTTCGATCAGCCAAAATTTTCAACCCTCTTTCACTCATATGCCCCAATCTTTGATGCCATAAGTGAATGGAACTATTGTCATGTTCAGACACCGTAGACACAAAATCCGACCCTGTTCCTCCTTCTAACTGAAATAGATTTCCTACTTTCTTAGCTTTCATAACTAGTAAAATGCCTTTGTAAATTTTCATTACTCCACCTTGAATTACAGTTTTATATCCATTCGAATCAAGTGCTCCTAATGAAATCAAAATTTTCCTTAAATCTGGTACATGCCTCACATCACTTAATATTCTAGTTGTTCCATCAAATATTTGTAGTTGTATGCTCCCAATCCCCACAATATTACATGTTACATCATTACCCATGTACACAACTCCATCATTAATTGATTTATATGTGTTAAACCATTCTTTATGGATACACATGTGGTTAGATGCACCAGAATCTAACAACCAATGTTGATCAAGATTTGACACATTAACTGATAATACTTCATCACTCATACCTGAACCAGATGCCAAACCTGTATCTGTCGTATTCGCCTCCTTCTTCTCTGTTGAAGCATCTGCTTTTGAAGTTTGCTGCTGTCGCTTCCAGCAGTCCTTCTTTAAATGCCCTGATTTGCCACAAAACCAACACTTTAGCTTACTCTTCTTTCCTTTCGACTTTGAACGTGAGTCGCTTGGCTTCCTGGGGCGTCTTTCTTTCGAACGACCTCTAACCATCATAGCTTCTGATGTAAAGGTTTCGGAATGCGACTTCCTCCTTGTTTCTTCCGATAATAAGGATGCAACTACATCATCAAACTCAATAGTTTCTGATGAACTAAGACTTATAGAAGTAACAAAATGATCCCATGATTCGGGCAACGAGCACAATAAAGTAATAGCTTTATCCTCAGATGGTATTTTTACTTCTATACTTTGTAATTGCACAAGAAGAGTATTAAAAGCATTTAAATGATCAACAATCGATGTACCTTCCTTCATTTGCAAACCGTACAACTGTCGCTTCAGGAGAATCCTGTTGGTTAAGGATTTGGTCATGTACAGTTTCTCCAGTTTCATCCACAAACCAGCAGCTGTTGTCTCCAACACAATATTAAACAGGACATCATCAGCTAGACAAAGTCGAATAGCACTAATCACTCTTTCATCCATCTCGGCCCACTCACTATCTGTAATGTTGTAAGGCTGTTTGGACTTGCCCAACAACGCCTTTGCCATGCCATGTTGGACAAGCAAGTCATGCATATTCACCTTCCAGATCTCAAAATTATTCTTGCCATTAAATTTCTCAATTTCAAACCGGGCACTTTGAGTTTTCGCCATTTGTATCAACAAAAAACACAATAATCTCCAATATCCAACTAGCAATAAAAAAAATTGCCTATGCCTTTGTTTTTACACAACAAAAAAACTGCCTATGCCTTTGTCTTTACACAACAACAAAAAATTGTTGTGAATTACAATACATTTAAAGACCACCGCCAAAAAAAAAAAAAAAATTTCCCTGCTTCTGGCTCAAAAAATTTGCAATTTTCATGCGCACTTAGATGCCTTTATTGATTTCGAATTTGGTTGATTTTTTTTGTTTAAAAAAAAAAAAAAACAAATCCGCAGTGCATGAAACTTCCATTATATACCAAATTCCACTCCAATATAAAATGCAAATAAAATCGGAATTGCCATAAACTTTAATGACATTATACCTCCACCCCACCATATGCTTTCACCCACTTTAATCTTAATCCACCATGTAACATGTGTGTATAACGCATGTAACATATTAATCCACCATGTAACATATGTATAAGTTATAACCCATGTAAAGTATTAATCCACCATGTAACAAAAGGTTTGTAATAAATGTTTTTATCTCAAAAGAAATGAGAGGCAGAAATGAGCACTACGCACCACGCACCATTCCCACACTACGCACCACACTTGCACGAACAACAAACAAACAAAAAAAACCTTTACACAGATTTTCAACCCTCCTCTAAAGTGCAAATATTAGTTTATGGTGTGAATTAAACATACCATATCATTGCAATCTGTACGCACCACATACCATTGCATTATGTACGCAAACCATTGCATTCGAACGGTGCAACACCTCCACACAGCAGCAATGCAATTTAAACCTCCACGCGGGACTCCAGCAATACAACTGCCCGCCTTTACTCGCACCACTCTAGTTCTACGCAGCTTACGCACCAATCAACACCATTTAACGCAGTATACAACAAGTGATGTTTTGTGCAGCAGAAAGCAATCAATAATCTTCAGCACGCACCTCTAGCAGGCAATCTCAGCACCTCCCGCCCTCCAACATTGCTCTGATACCACTTGTTGGAATCCAGAGGCACAGTATAATCAAATCAACACACAACAGAATATCAAGCACATATGACACAGTTTTTAACGTGGTTCACCCAACCAATCTGGGCTACGTCCACCAAACATAGGCATCAGGAATTTATTAATTAAACAAGAGATTACATCAAGAAATCCTCACAAAAACCTCTCACTCTCTTAGCAAACCATCTGAATGGTTGCCTGTTATATAGCATAGATAATCTAACAGCCTCATTAACTCCCTCACATCAAATATAGGAGGCATTAACTCCCTCCCAACAACCTGGAGCTAATCCAGGAACTAAATTCCTATTGTTGTCACCTACAGAGATTTCTGCCTATTTCACTTCAAATAGAAAATATCAACACTAGATTGGGACGCAACTATGAATGAAGAATATCGTTCATTATTGGCAAATGATACATGGGATCTTGTTCCTCTACCAAAGGGACGAAAACTTGTTAGATGTAAATGGGTTTACAGAACCAAGTATGGACCAGATGGGAAAGTTGATAAACATAAAGCTCGTCTTGTTGCTAAGGGCTTTTCACAAGTTGAAGGCATTGACTATACTGAAACCTTCTCCCCTGTTGCCAAAATGAACTCTATCCGCCTTGTTCTTTCCCTTGCTGCCTCTTTAAAATGGGATGTCCATCAGATGGATGTTAAATCTGCCTTCTTGCATGGGGACTTGCATGAAGAAATCTATATGGAACAACCTAATTGGTTTAATACAAACAGACTCCAGTCTTGTATGTAGGCTTAAGAAATCCATTTATGGTATCAAGCAAGCTCCTCAGGCTTGGTATGCTAAAATGGATAGCTTTCTTTTAGAATCTGGCTTTTCTAGGTGTCATTCTGACGATACTGTCTACACCAAGAAAGTGGGAAAGTCTCTTATCATTCTTCTTCTTTATCTTTATGATATTATCCTCACTGGTAGTGATCCCAACCTTATCAACCACGTGAATTCCAACCTTAAAAAAAAGTTTGAAATGACAGACTTAGGACACTTACATTATTTTCTCGGTCTTCAAGTCTTGCAATCCAAGGAAGGTATTTCCCTCTCCCAATCCAAGTATGCCTATGATCTTCTATGCCATTTTCACATGGAAGATTGTAAGCTAGCTCCTTCTCCCTTTCATTCTGGAGTCAAACTTTAAGTCACTTGTACTTCCCCAGAAGTTGATGCTACCTTCTACCGTCAACTTGTAGGAAAACTTTTGTATCTAACCCATACACGTCTTGACCTTTCCTTTGTTGCTGGCCTTGTTACTCGGTTTATGCAAACCCCACTTGAAAGTCATTGGAAAGCAGCTAAAATAATACTTTGTTATGTTTGAGGTACAGTTCAGTTTGGAATTCATTACAGTGTTGAAGCATCTCCTCTATTGGTTGGTTTCACTGATTCCGATTGGGCTAGTGACCCTGATGATCGGAAGTCTACTGCCGGTTATGTGTTCACTCTTGGTTCAGGACCTATTACATGGGCTTGCAAGAAACAAGGTGCCATTTCTCTTTCTTGTGGTGCCGTAGAAGCTAGTAAGGAAGCCTTGTGGCTTCATCAGATCCTATCATATTTTGTCTTTTAGAAGGCATCAACCGACTACACTTTGGTGTGATACTCAAAGTGCCATTCAACTATGCAAAGATCCAGTCAAACATTAGTGTAGCAGACACGTTGAACTACACATGCACTTCATCAGAAAGCTCATTCATGACCATGCTCTTGACGTGCAATATTATTCAACAGATGATCAAGTTGCAGACATCTTTACAAAGGCTCTCACAGAGGCGAAGTTTACCAAACTTCGATTTATGGTTGGAGTTCAGGAAGTCGTCACCAAGGGGGGATAGGCTCTAGTGCCTCCTTCCTTCTCCTATTGTGTCATATTTGTAAATCCTTCAATCCTATCCCAAGTTGTTCTTAAGGGGGGATGTTAGGATATTCCGACATATAGGAATATAGTTAAGTATAACTTGGTCTAGTATACAGTTAGGTAAAGTGTGTTTCTTTACTACGTACTTTTGTAACTTACAATCCGATGGTCACGATATGTGGTGATCCGACGGTTCATTTTCTCCTCGGTATTACCGACGCTTGATCTGTGGCTTCACACCCAATTGGTCCATGATTTCTATTTAAAGCACATGGAGGGTCATTTGTAGGTTAACTGTTCATGAGAGAAGCTTATGTAAATTTTCATTCTTTTATTAATAAATTGCCTGAAGTGGCCGCGTTGGCTCAGGCTATGGACTGTTTCCCTCTTTGAGGATTTTAACCACGTCAAAAATACTGGTGTATTGATCTGTGATATGTTTGTGAGCGGTGTCCTTTGGTGTTCTGTCTGAGGAACTTACCCTGTAAATTCCTACAAAAAGTAGTCAAACTAGAAATTTTTGTAGTTTGGAGATAATTGAGAATAAAAAAAACCCACCATAGTCTCTCGAGGGAGGAGGAAGAGTGCTGCTTGTGTTTATCCACTAGGATCTCCATCATAATCTCCCTTAATCCCTACAAAAACAAAGATAGATCAGTTCAAATAGAAAGAGAAGTGTTTCTTAATTGAAAATGAAAATGGAAAAAGAATAAATTTTGTACTTTTACTTGAACAAGCACAGACCCTCGAGCCTAGGTGAGATGGGTTAATGGTTCCATATAAAGTGCGATAAACCCATCATAGATCCAGGGTTTCTTCTGCATTAGGGCAGGCACAACAGTGCCCCTGAATATGAGCAACCACCTCCATCGCTCAAGTAGAATAAGCCAAGAGGGAAGAGCAATGAGTATGCATCAAACCCTCACAAAAAAATAACAATCACCAAGGTGGCCATGATAAAAACCATGAAGTGAAGAGTTAGTGTTGGGGGTTTTGCAGCCAACACTATCAATCTATAAAGAAAAAATCCTTGTCATTGGAGTCACATCACGGGGTTAAAAATCATGTCACTTACAATACCCCAGGCAAGGATGACATCACATGTCCGAGGTGGCATGGCATGCTCTGAATGGAACAAGATACGGTGTGAGGGACAGCTGCCAAAAGGATGATGGCGTGGCATGCTTTGAATGGAACAAGAGATGGTGGGAGGGAAAACTTCCAAAAGGAGCATGATGTTTCCACTCTTGCGGCTCTAGCAGGGAACAAGGTCTAGATGATAGATTAGAATAGGTAAATGTAATGACCAAGGTGGCAACTGTATAGTGCCTTCAACATTCCAATGAGCTAGGGAAGGTAACATAAGAGAAATGGGGAAATTATATTATCCCCTAAGGCTAAACCATATGTAGTTAATAGCCCAAAATATATGTGAAGTGCATCATTAATAAACCATATGGAGTTCATTTAAATGAATATATGTAAATTGTGACTTTAAAAGAACTATGATATTATTTATAACCAATCAAATGGTGGGAGACTAGAACAAATTGAAATGTCTTTGTTTTATAACAAATCGAAATGAAGAATCTAGGTAGTTGTAGGTTGACTATCCTAGATATTATAGTTAAGGAAATCATTATGAATTGAATGGAAACTGATTAAGCAGTTAATTATATTAATAGTAAATTATAGACTTCTGATATCATAAGCACTCACCAAAGCTGCAAACTGTGTGGAGAAGAAGAAAAAATTGTATGGTTGGGTTCATTAGAAATGGTATCAGAGCCCAAATTTCTACACTAGAATTTCATAGAGGATCCATTACTGGTTACTATTGAACATGATTAATATTTGAAGGAAACTCTCTTATGTTATTAAATTCCTTTGATTGACAGTTACCTGATTCTATTTGAAAGATCGAGGAGTCACACCTAGTTAGTACTAGAGGGGGTGATTTATACATAGAACTTGGGGAAGATGGTACTTCAATGCTCACACAGTTTTCCGAGAGAGTAGGAACATGCAGTAGGAATCAGCACAACTTTAGAGTAGAAATGAGTGATTAATAAAATCTAGTGAAGAACAAGAGAAATTGATTAGAGAATGGATCGAGAAATCTAGTCATAAGAGCATTGAGAGAGAAACATCAAAATGCAAGCTGACAGGACCGATGCCAGACAAGTCAAAGGTGATGAAGACTATGATAAAATAGATTCTAAATCTCATAAGGATAAGAAGAATAAGGAGCTACAAGGAGATCTTTGAAAGATAGAACCTTCTACCTTTGACAGTGAAAAAGAGGAGGGCGTAGAATCTTGGCTCTTAAATATGGTTAAGTACTTTCAAGTATACGGATATCAAAGAAACCTGAAAGAGAGATTAGATGTTTATCAATTGCAGGGAAAATCCACTCTGTGGTGGGAGGAGACAAAAATTATAAATATATTGGAAGAGAAAACTGTTTCGTGGGATGATTTTTAGTAGACATTTAAAGCTCACTATTTGAGCGAGAGGTATTATGACAACCAAGAAAAAGAATTCCATGAATTGAGATTGGGATGAGCTCATGACCAAGTTTACCAATTTATTTTGGTATGTGAATTACATTAGAGAGGAAAATTATAAGGTATAGATATTTATGAACTATTTACCAGACGTGTATAAAAAAAGAATCGAGTTTGATAATACCAGAACTATGGATGAAGCAGTCTGGAAGGTTAGACTTTGTTATCAATAGTTCATAAATCAAACTGATGGTTCTCGACCCTCACAGACAAGGATAATAAAAATATGCATATGAACATGAAGGGGTAGAAGCCGACCTATTTAAAGAAATTTGGTAAGGACCACTAGCAGAAAAAATTTAACAGAGGCGATTGAAATCAGCCAGGACAATCCTACACTGCCTTAAAGTGTGTAGAGTTGGGAAGAAAAAAAAGCACAAGCGCTAATGAATAGGAGACACTAAAATTTTGGTGTTGTGTTGAACCACACTTGTTGCAGGATTGTCCCCACAACCCTAGGTCCATTCACAATGTATAGGTGGCACATGAAGCTTCTATTGTAAACGATGTGGCTAGATGTATTCTGAGAATCAACGCGATGTTTGAAGACTGACAAGAAGAACATCAATATACCATTATTGATACTGAAGGTACTATTAAAGACCAAGATGTGTCTATTTTAATAGACCTTGGGGAAAGCCTAAGCTATATAGATCCTCAGATGGTGGAAAAGTGTAATTTAAAATTAGAAAACATTAAAAGTTCCTTATTGGTACAATTAGTCACTGGTACCAAATGAAAAGTGACCCATGTGGTAAAATTATGTGTAATGAATTTAATTTGATATTTTACTGAAGTAAACTTAAACATCCTTCCCTTAGGATCACAGGACAAGTTTGAACAACAAAGGCCTATTGTAAATTGTCTAGAAAACACTATGAGTTGCATTGATTCATAGTGGAATTTATATTTGATAAAAGGAAAACCAAAAGCTGTCTTGGTTAGAAAAATAACAACATTACAGTTAAAAAGAACAACAAGGAATGATTGTCAAGTTTTTATGTTGCATTTGGAAGAACACGGGTGCCAGATATAATTTCAAAGGATAGACCAGTTACCTTTGGTAAGTGAGTTCCAATATGTGTTTCTTGAAGAAATTCCCAAGTTGCCCCCTCGGAGAAACATGGATTTCTTAATTGACTTAATGGGAGGTGCTATGCCTATGTCTAGAGCCCCATACTGAATGAGTACCCCAGAGCTATTAGAACTGACAATGCAGCAACAAGAGTTGTTAAATAAAGGCTATATTAGACCGAGTGTGCCACCATGGGGACCCCAATATTATTCATTAAGAAAAAGGATGGTACATTTAGAATGTGTATTGACTATAGACAGCTTAATAAATTAACCATTAAAAACATATATCCCCTACCTTGAATCGATAATCTATTTGATAAAGTGAGGGGGGAAACTATCTTTCCAAATATTGATCTACGAACTAGATATCATCAGTGATGCATAAAGGACAAATATATACACAAGACATCTCCTAGAACGAGGTATGCTGATTATGAGTTCATGGTATTACGTTTTGGACTCACTAATGCACCTGCTACTTTTATATGTCTCATGAATAGCATGCTCCATAAGTACCTAGACCGGTTTGTGTTATTCTTCATTGATGATATCCTAGTATATTCTAAAAATGAGGAGGAACACTGAGAGCATCTCCAATTGGTGTTGCAAACACTTAGGGAGCATCATATCTATGCAAAGAGAAGTAAACGTGAGTTCTATAAGCCCAAACTTTAGTATTTAGGACACATCATCTCCAAAGAGAGATTAGCAGTGGACCTAGAGAAAGTTAAAGCCATTATGAATTGGCCAATACCAAAATATGTATCAGTAGCTCGTTAATTCATGGGGATTTGTGGGTACTACTGAAGATTTGTGTAGGAGTTCTTAAAGTCAGCCTATCCCATTACCTCTCTACAAAAGAAGGGTGTGAAGTTTGAATGAATACACAAATGCCAGGAGATTTTTAATTAATTAAAATAAATGTTGAGAAAAAGCCCTCTCTTAAAGATAGCATACCCAAACAAGAATTTTACAATGCACACTGATTCTTTCCTAGAAGGACTAGGGGGTATGCTACTGTAACACAACATTGAAATAACCTATAAGTCAAGAAAACTGAAAAAAATGTGACCAAAATTATGTTTTTTATGACTTGGAGCTAACTGTGGTAATCCATGCCTTGAAAATGTGGAGGCATTATTTGCTAGGAAGGAATTTTTTGTTGGTAACTCATCATATCAGCTTAAATTATTTCTTTATTCAACCTAATCTAAATGCCAAGCAAGCAATATGGTTATCTTTCCTTAGCGAGTTTGAAATGGAAATCAAACACATTAAGGGAAAATAAAATAGAATTGGTGATGCACTAAGTATATATTCTCATTCTCTGATGGCAAGTGCCGAAAGTAGTGTGAAAATAGATTTTGAAGAACAAATACAGTTGGCAGTGCAACAAGACCAGTGTTATCAAGAAATGCAGCTGAAAATACAACAGGGAAAAATATTGGGGTATGCTCTAAACTCAAAAGGTCTAATTACATATCATAACAGACTGTATATCCCTAATCTAACAAAATTAAAACAAATGATTCTGTATGAATGCCACAAGAGACAATATATAGATCATCCGGGGTATCAGAAAATGATAACAACCTTAAGAAAATGGTATTTTTGGCCAAGTATGAAGAAAGAGGTGGAAAACTATTTATTCAAATGTTTGGAGTGCCGATAGGTGAAAGTGGAACACTAGTACCCAAAAACATTATTGAATCTATTTCCCATACAAAAATGGAAGTGGAAGGTGATCTCCATGGATTTCATAACAGGGTTACCAAGGAATTGGCATCAACATGACTCCATTGTGGTGGTAGTTGATACATTGACTTAAGAAGTGCATTTTATCCCAGTACAGTCCACTTTTGGCACTGCACAAATTGCTAATATCTTCATGAGGGATATCTCCAAACTACATAGGATAACAAAGATGATACTTTAAGATAGGGATGCAAATTTACCTTGAACTTCTGGAAGGCTTTGTTCGGAGGTCTGGGAACTAAGTGGAACTTTAGTACTACATACAATCCACAGAAATATGGGAAAATAAAAATAAAAAACCAAATTCGCGAGGATATTCTCCGAATGTATGTGATGGAAACGCCCACTAAGTGGGAAGATTTCTACTTCTAGTTGAGTTTTTCTATAATAACATATAACAAACTATTATCAATATGGGCCCATTCGAGGCCTTATATGGTAGGAAATGTCATACCCCACTCAATTGGAGACAACCTAAGGATAAGTTGATTCTTGGAATTGAGATTCTATAGGAAATGGAGCAGACAATGTGGAAAATTCAATAGAATATTAAAACTGCCCAAGACCGACAAAAGAGTTATGCAAACAGAAAAAGGGCCCATAAGGAGTTCAAAGTGGGAGATCATGTTTATCTGAGGGTTAAGAATTAGAAAATTACTCTTAAAACCAGAGAGTGAGCTAAATTAGCACCCCGATTCTATGGGCCACTTGAAGTTCTGGATCGTGTTAGTCTAATAACATACTAGTTGGCTCTTCCTAGTCATGTTAAAGTTCATAATGTATTTCATTTGTCGTTACTAAAAAAATATGTTCATGATCCTTCTCATATAGTTGACTAGACTATGTTATAGGTGGAGCCTGAAGGATACTTTTCTGTACAAAGTTTTATACCTAAATAATTGAATTTTTGTAAGAGAAATTTGTGATAGTAGTGTAGAAGTTAACAGGTTGAAGTTAGTGCAATTTGGGGAAATCGCATTAATAGCAGGACTAGGTAATGGTATGAAAAGTCAAAATTTGGTTGGAAACACTATATTTCCTATTGATTATAAGTTAACAGATATCTTCCATCTGACTAGAACACCTCAGTGAGGGATGGCGGAAGAATACCTGGGAAGCATTTTTGCAGGTAAATGCAAATGAAGTCCTACATGTCATTTCCCAAATGTGGAATGTGAAGGGGAAACCGAATTTGGTAGTTTTTATTCATCATTACCAAAAAGGAAACATTAACAATCAACTTAATAATTGAAACTAATAACATCGTAAATCAAACTTATTGATACATCAAATAGCTAAAGCTACCAACTGCAATTTAACTCGAAGGTCAGAAACCACTCTTTAATTCTGAGTATATGGGGAAACCGAAAAAACAAAATCAACATGCAAGAAAACTCTATGCTAGATGATGCATACACTCAGTTACTAGGACTTAGTCTCTTTCGAACTTATGAATATTGGATTCATTAATTCTAGGAGATGTTGAGACAACTATTTGCATCAAAAGACTTAGTTGTAACATAACATGCATAAAATTTATAGAAGTATAAAGTATATACAAAAATTTTGAGTTAATACATAAATTAGAAAAGAGAATGTAGAGGAAAATCAAACCTCATGCATTGAACATACAAACTTAACACTACTACATAGGTTGCTCATCTATGAGACTTCCAACTAGGATAAGAAATTATAGAAAACTGACTACAACTATAAATATTAAGCACAACTTAAATTAGTTCGAAATGTCTTACATGCTGTTTGGAAATTGGAATCAAGCATGCAAAGATATTTTAGCAAATTGTTTCTTTTAATCAATTAGACAACAAGAAACTAGCATAATAGACACACCCTATCTGCCTAAGCTCAACCTAATGTGGATAAAGGAATACCATGAAAAACTATATATATTATATATATATATATATATAAATGAAATTTCTAAGAACAATGCTAAAGATACAAATCATTAACAAAACACCTTGTCATAAATTGGCAGGAGGATATCCTTATCAGTGATAGAAATATGAATGAAATTACCAAGAACATCACCAAAGATACAAATGATTATAGAATAGTATTATCGTAAACACAACAACAACCTCGTCATTATCATAGTACTGAAATAAATATTCCATGACATAAATAACTTTTAAAAAACGAAGGGGGAAACCCAAATAAGTTATAGGTGAGCACATTAGGTAATTAACCTGGAAGCAAAACTGTCCAAGACTGTGGCATTTCAATGTAAATGTGAACATTAGCCAGTGGGCACCCATGTAAAAGTTACGAAACAAAATGTAGAAGCGATGGATAATTGACTAATAAAAAACCCTAGTGGCGAGAACCCATCAGCTGTATACATGGAGGAAAAAAAAACTGATATAGGTCACAACCTTGCTCTATTCAACTTTTGAGGGGTACACCCAGAAGGTAATTTAAAGCACATTGAATGGTGGCATATGACTTAGACATACCCATGGAAGGCTTCAAACGTGAAGGTGCACTTGTTGTGTAATACCGTAAGAGTAGGGGGTTCAAGAAACAAAACCAACCTAGATAATTTATGAGCCTTAGATTAGCATGTTGGACATTAGAAAAGAATCCACACTTGTAGGCATAGGCCTTGAGATTACTTGCAGGGCATACAAAGAAAAATCAAGGTGAGATAGTGAAATTAAGAAATGAATTAAGAAATCAACAGCTAGTTATCATGGGTACTGTAATAGCTAAGAAAAACGAAACAAGGCCATGATACCTTTTTGAAGAAACCTAGGCAGTGAGTTTGGCAAACAAGGTAAGGCAACGAGGGAGAGCAGAGTAGTCAAACTAGAAATTTCTGCAATTTGGAGATAACCAACAATACCAAAAAAAACAACACAGTCACTTGAAGGAGCAGGGAGACTATCCCTTCTGTGTATCCACCTGTCTCTCTAGCACAATCTCACGTAATCCCTGCAAAGACAAATATTACTCATTTTGCAGAGAAAGAGAAGTGTTTCTTAATAGAAAATGAAAATGGAAAAAGAATAGATGCTATACTTTTACCTTAACCCACAAACGCTCAAGCCCAGGTGAGATGGGTTAATGGTTCCATATAAAGAGTGACAAACCCCTCATAGAGATAGGGTTTCAACTGCATCACGGCTGCCATGGCGCTACCCTAGAATCTGAGCAACCACCTCAAACGTTGAAGCAAAATAAGCCAAGAGAGCATAGCAACCAGTATGCATGAAAGCCTCACAAAACAACTAAGGGTCGCTAAGGAGCATCATCAAAACCATGAAGAGACGAGCTAGGGTTGAAAGCATTGTAGCCAACACCATCAATCTATAAATATAAAATCACAGTCGTTGGAGTTGCATCGTGGGGATAAGAATGAGGTTACTGAAGGTACCCTAGGCAAGGATAACATCACATCGCTGAGGTGGCATGACATTCTCTGAATGGAGCAAGATACAGTGGGAGGGAAAACTGCCATAAGCAAGATAGTAGTGACACTCTTATGACTCTCACAGGGGACAAGGTTGAGCTCATAGATTAGAATAGGTAAATGTAATGACCAAGGTTCCAACTATATAAAGTCCTCAACCCTTCAACCTTCCAATGAGCTAGGTGTTGTAACATAAGAGAGACGGTGAAATTAAATTATCCACTCAAGCCAAACCATATGTAGTTAATACCCTGAAATATATGTGAAGTGTGACGTTAATAAACCATATGCAATTCATATAAAGGAATATATGTGAATTTTCACTTTAACAATATATGATATTATTTATAAACAATCAAATGAGGGGAGACTAGAACAAATTTAAATGGTATTGAAGAATCTAGGTATGTGTAGGTTTACTATCCTAGAGATCGTAGGTAAGGAAATAATTATGAATTCAATGGAAACTGATTAAGTAGTTGACTATATTAATAGTAAATTATACAATTCCGATATCATAATTACTCATCAAAGCTACAAACTCTATGGAGAAAAAATAAATATATTTCTGTAGGACTGTATTCGTTATAGTGGATAACTCTTTAATTTATTAAATATACTTCAATTTAGGTCATGTAGCTTAGCTTTTGTGTTCACATGGTAGCCAAGCACGGTGAGAGATGATGTTTCGCATCCATGGCTAAAGCTTAAAGGTTCAAATTATGACCATAGGACATTTTTACTGAATCTCATTTACTCGGTGCGTCCCTACCCAGGGACAAGGATTTCCATGGCCATAACATAAAAAGCCTCCAGTAAAAAGGAAAATAGGTATGTTTTATCGTGAAGGAAGGAAATCTGTAATTTATGCATATACTTCTTAGGGAATTTTTTCCTTATTTTAAATTTATTTTATTAAAAAATAAAAAAAAATAAAAATTCACAAATTTAATCTATGTTGTAAAGCTGTCGATTTGAAATCTATTTTTAGGTAAAAGGTTATTTTTATGCTATTATTAGTCCCTGCAAGCGCAGGAGATTTTGTTTTTGACTACTGTTAGCTTAGTATTGGCATGCAAGCTATAATGTTTAATATTGAAAAATCAATATTTATTTTCTAATATTATTAAAATGTATATATGTTTTAAACATTTGATTGGATCATAATTTTATGGTTTTATTGGAGTCTTTGCACAAGACAATGACATGTGGATAATCTCCTCAATTTTCTCTCCCATATCATTTCAGTTATTTGGCATCATAATTTAAGAAAGTACTTACATAAAAAATGGATATATACAATATGTAAATAAAAATACATAACAAGATCTATTGTCCACCATTATTTGTGCCTTCCTTAACACTTTATCAAGTGGGAGTAAAAACGTAAATGTGCAGAATTACTAGTGGTTACTACCAACCAAAATTTGTGCAAGTCCTCCTTTAGTACTTCTCCTTTAGTAGACAATTAATTTTCCCACTTGTTATATAAATCCACAATTGTTATGAAAGAAGAATTTCCACTTGAATGGCGGGGACTACATATCCTACACCATTTATTTTATATTGATATCAAAATATTTTATTTAACGTTAAGGTTGGGAATTAAATACTTTTATCACATCTCCTTCATTCTCAATAAGAAATCCAGTTAGCACATAGTGATTATTGATGTTTCATAATTCTTTTTATTATGGCCAACATAATTCTACCAAACATGTATATTTATTTTTGTTTTTTCTATTATAGCAGTCATCACTTTTGTATTTAAAAAATATTTTATTTTAATTTTAAATGCGACATAGTTCAAGATTGGGCATGGAAGGAACTAAACATGTTTCTCATACTAGATGTAGAATAGGAAATAAACAAAAATAAAATAAAATTTTAAAATGTTTTTCAAAAATATAAAAGTAAAATTTTATTTATATATATATATATATATATATATATATATATACACTAAGTTCTATACATAATATATAGTATTCATGGATACTAATCATCATCATCATTTTTAATATTTTCTAATTTTATGTTTGTTTAGAAGTACTATTAAACCATAGAAACTCCATGTACCCAATTATTCTATAGCAAACAAATGATACATAAATTTTAAAAAAATTAGTCGCCCATATTATTATGTAAAGATATCAAGAATAGTCATTTGAATGTGTATGTGTGATTAGTAAATCTTAGAGAGATCATTTCATTTAATAGTTCGATCATCATAAATCATGATCACATGAATTAAGAATAGAATGGCTAATATGTTCATTGGAAATTATGTTTTGGGTCTAATGAATGTTATATAAAATGGTAGAATATTAAGCAGGCAGGTTAAAAGTTTGCCTAGGAGGGTGAGGCCCTTTCAATAGGTGATGCTTGACATTTTTTCCATTTGTCACAGACTCACAATCCACTCCCTAGAATTTAAAGTAAAGGTAATTGGCATAATAACCTAAAACAAATGTGGTCTATAGGAATGTTTATCCAAAAGCATGAACCACATCCAAAAGCATAAACCACTTACATATCTAATGGGCTCTGAAAATTTCATATATGCATCAATTTATGTAAATATGTTTTTTTATCACAAAAGAGTGTAAACAAGTTCTAGTGTCAATAAACAAGGTCATCCTATCTTCTTTTAAAATTTCCATATCTCTCACATAGTTTTTATGTGAACACACCTATATAATGCAAACATCTTAGCCCAATACTAATTTTTATCTAAACACACCTATAATATACAAACATCTTAGCCCAATACTCTCCAGTGGTGTTGTTAATGAAAAGTGTGAGGCTCTTTGATGTTCCTTAAATATCATATTAAAATTTTCAATGACAAAGGCCATTGTGAATTTTAACGTTTACATCTAGCACTTGAGGTGATGGTAGACTTTTTCTTGATTAAGTGATGGGAGAGTAAATTTTATTAAGCCCCCAAGTTCCATCAAAACATGATTTATATATGTTTTAATTTTTTTTATTTATTTTTATAATTTGAGAAATTTATGTTGAAAAAAATTGAGTAAATCTATTTTATATCTACAAACACGTATTTCACTATTACTCTCTAAAAAATGTACATACTATACCGCTATGGATTTGAAAATACCCCTACGGATTTGAAAACACATACATATTGACATCGAATTTATAAAAAAAATAATCACATTCATTTTTTAAGAATAAACGAGCACTTTTCTAATCACCGCATTACCATTTTTTCGAGTACCAACTTTTGGATTTGAAAACGCATACATGTTGCCATTGAATTTCTAGAAAAATTAATCACGTTCATTTTCTATGAATAAACGAGCACTTTTCTAATCACCCCATTACCATTTTTTTCAACTACAAGCTTTTGGATTTGAAATCAAATACATGTTCACATTGAATTTATAGAAAAATTAATCCAATCCATTTTTTAAGAATAAACCAACACTTTTCTAATCACCCCCTTATCATTTTTTCAAGTACCAACTTTTTGTGAACCGTCTAAAGAAAACATAAATTGAATTATTAGGAATCATCATTTCCTTTATAGCCACTGCCATTAACATATTTTAAAAACCTTAATTTTGAATAATGACTAATTATTTAAAGAGGTGGCACATTACTTATTTCTTCCTTAATTCCAGAATCAAAATAAAAAACATGATCACTTACTCTTATGAATTTAAAATGTACTAAAATATAAACAAGTTCTCAATAATGGTGACACTTGTTACGCGAGGTATGTGTAGGGTGCTTCTAAGTCTCCAAGGAATTGAAGAATTGTGAAGAACTTTTATTAAAATTGAGTTTAGGCATAGATTCAAATGATGAAGTTGGGGCTTATGTTGTTTACAAAGAAAATAAGCAAGCTGCATTATTCTCAGTTAAATCATAACTTTTGGAGGATCTTTTTCTATAATAAAATTTCTACGGGACTCAAATACATCTTCAAAAGGATTAAACTACACCTAATTTGAATTCAAATTTTCAATTTTTATACGTGGTTTATTGAAGATAACGAAAAATATCCTAGAATAGGTAGAGTTGTTTCACATAACCTCAAGATAGGAATTAGTTTCTATTTCTTAGGATGCTATTCTAACTTCCCTAAAACCATGTTTTCTATCTAATGTCTAATGTGCATGAACAATGTAGAGCGTTTTGTAGAGCCGGACTCTCCTGGTTCAAACTCTCTTTCATAGAGTTGACTAGCGGGTTTTATTTTAATGCAAACATTGCCATTTTTATCATGGTATCAAAGCGTCAGGGCTGAGGAACTTGTATGCTATCTAGTGGGTGTGACTAAACCAAAATCGTCGCAAGTTTTGAGTGGATAGGCGCGACGATATTATTTAAGGAACAAGGTTGTAGCTAACAACAAAAGTATGTCTTGAGGCTGAGAAGAAAGCCACAATGATCAGCATATGTGCTGTGAGATTAAACAACATTGAAGAACAATGATCTGTCTCTGTCACATATATGGGTTAAATTTAACATATTTTACCTATCGTTTTTTTTTTTTCTAAATCGCCAATAAGAATAACAATATATTTGAATCATGCATGAACAAGCATACTAAGCTTGATGATTCCAATTATGCAAATTGGAAGTTCAAGATTCGTACTCTACTAGAAGCACAAAGTGCTTGGATGATTGTGAATGGGGATGAGCTGAAGCCCACAGTTGGATCACCATCGATCCCAGATTGGGAAAAATGAGAAAGTAGAGCAAGGACAATGTTAAAGGTGTCAGTGAAAGACTGCATTACACTGCACATCAGAGAAGGTAAGTCAGTTAACGCAGTCTGGGGAATTTTGAAGGAATTATACGAGATCAGGAATTCAAATCGTCTTCTATTCCTCAAGAGTAAGATCATGTCCTTGAAGATGGAGGAGAATGAAACAAATGATTCATTCATAACAAGGATTAAGGATCTGAAGAACAAATTGTTAGGCATTGGTGATATAGTTGACGATACAGATCTTGTAACCATTACAATGAATGGTGTCACTGATGATTATCAAATGTTCATCACAGGGATAAATGCCAAAGAGAAGATCCCGGATTTTGAAGATTTGATAGGTATATTGATGTAGCAAGAAGAAAGAAGATTGTCTCTAAAGCCCCAGAGTGTCGATCTTGCATTGATGGTGAAGAAATACTTCTACAAAGGGAAAGGACGTCCACAATAGTAAAAAGGAGCAAGGCATCTCGCGAATGGTGATTAGGTGCAGAATTTCAGATTGTTCATGGCCAATCGTGATGAAAATGTTGATGCAGACATCTAGTATGTAGACTCATGAACGTCAACACACATGACAAGGAACAAGCACTGGCTCAAACATTTTAAAGAAATCAACGAGGGCGCACAAATTTACCTAGGTGATGACAGAAGTCATCAAATCAAAGGGTGTGGGAAAGTTTCTGTCATTTTACCTAATGGTAATATCAAACAAATTTATAATGTGATGTATGTGCCTGAAATAAAAAAGAACTTGATCTCTGTATCTATTATTACAGATCAAGATTTGAAAGTTGAATTTTTAAAATCCAACTGTTACATTAAAGATCTACTAGATGGCATGAAGACAATTGCTACAGGAATCCAAACAGGAGGATTGTACAAGTTGGAAGTGAGAGCCGCACCAGTTTGAAATTGAAAGTAGCGAGCCTGACTACAGAAGAGCTTTGGCATCAGACATTCGCCACGTCAACTACATTGAATTGCTATTATTACAAAATAAGGAAATGGTAAGAGATCCTCCTATGCTAAAACAAGTACATAATGACTGTGATGCATCTACTTTAGGAAAAATTCATAGAGAGGAATTCCCTATAAGAGTAGAAAAGAAATAGAGGGATATACTCGAATTAGTGCACACAAACCTTTGTCGACCCACACAGACAAAATCATTAGGAGATGCACTGTATTTTCTACTAATTATTGATGACTGTACGAAGTTTTATTGGGTGTATTTCTTAAGTAAAAAGAGCCATATATTCAAATACTTTAAGAAATTTAAAAATATGATTGAAAGACTAATACGGAAACAAATGAAAATTCTCTGCTCCGATCAAGGGGGAGAATACAGGAAGGATGAGCTTATCAAATATTGTGAAGATCATGGAATTTTGCAGCAGTTTATAGTACCCCATACTCCACGACAGAATGGAGTAACAGAGAGAAAAACAAAACACTAGTGGAATGTGCTAGAAGTATGCTTAAAGGTAAGAATCTTTCGAATTGTTTTTGGGCTGAGGCAGTGAAAATTGCAGTTTATTTGAAAAATAGGAGTCCTAAAAGAAGTCTTGAGTCTAAAACTCCTTTTGAAGCATTATATGGATATAAGCCTGCAGTAAAACACTTAAGAATACTTGGATCTAAAGTATTTTCCCGCATTCCAAAGGAAGATAGAAGAAAATTAGATTCAAAAGCCATCAGATGTACTTTTATAAGGTATTGTTCGTCATATAAAGCATACATATTATTTAATCCCTCTACTCACAAGATTTGATCATGATGAACTTGATGAGCACTATGAGGAATGGGACATTGTGTACTTTGTGGAAGAAGAAGTAGAGAACAATCAGAGTCAACAAAAGACAAAGGTAGAGGATGAACAACAACAACAACAACAACAACAACAACAACAACATCAACAGCAACAACAGGAGGAAGAAATAAATGATGATCAAATAAGGTTTGAAGCCACCACCCCACCACTCAAGAGATCAGGTAGGAAATCTCCAATGCCTGCAAGATATAGGGAAAATGCTTTTATAACTAGTATGATGAATGTGGTTGAACCATCTAGATATAAATAATGAAATGAATGTAGTGAATGGAATATAGTCATGGAACAAGAATATGATTCAATAAAAAAAAATAACACTTGGGAATTGGTTGAACTTCCTAGAGGAAAACAAACCATAGGTTGTAAATGGTTATCCGAAGATTAATGCAGATGGAACTATATGAAAACTAAAATCTAGATTGGTAGAAAAGGGGTACTCACAAAAAGAAGGAATAGACTATGAAGAAACATTCACCCCTGTAGCTAAATTGAACACTATTAGATTGCTAATCACTTTAGCTACTAAGAAACATTAATAGATGCAACAACTAGACATAAAGTTTGCATTTTTTAATGGAGAACTAAAAGAAGATGTTTATCTAGAGCAACTGGAAGGGTTTGTTTAGAAAGGAAACAAACATTTAGTCTGTAGATTGAAGAAAGCATTGTATGGACTAAAACAAGCTCCCAGGTCATGGTCTGAAAAGATTGATACATTTTTTCTGCAAGATGGCTATAATAGAAGTAAGAATGACCCTAATATTTACACCATGAAATATGAACAAGGGTGCGTAGTGTTGATTTCATTATATGTATATGGTTTGATAATTATAGGTGATGCTACATATCTAATCGATGAAATCAAGCAACAGATGTCAAAGGTGTTTGAAATGAAACACCTCGGTGAACTCAAATACTATTTAGGTCATGAGATCTAGAGAGATTCAGGTCAAACATTTATGCCCCCAGAAAATTTTGTCAAAGGCTTGTTAGAAAAGTTTAGGATGGTTCAGTGTAAGCCTGCAACTGTACCATTGTAGAAGAACATCAAATTGCAGTGTGAGGATAGCTCAAAAGAGGTGGATGCAACACTTTATAGACAACTTGTTGGGAGTCTAATCTACCTAACCACCACTAGATCTGACTTGGCTTATGCAGTCAGTGTGCTAAGCCAATTTATGTCTAAGCCACTTGAAAGCCATTGGAATGCAACGAAGAATTTTTTGAGGTATCTACAAGGTACTGTAGGTTATGGAATTATTTACACTAACTCTTCTGATGTTCGATTGGCAAGATTTGCAGATTCAAATTAGGAAGGAAATGTAGATGGTTGCAGATATATAACAGGTTATGCATTTAGTCTTGGATCTGGGGTGATCACATGCAGTAGCAAGAAGCAGAACACAGTCTCATTGTCCTCAACAGAAGTAGAGCATCAAGCCATGTGTGTAACAAAGTGTGAGGGATTTGGTTGTGGAGACTTCTCCAAGATGTTGGGGAAGAATAGAGAGTCGTAACAGCAATCATATGTGACAATCAGAGTTCAATCAAGCTGGCCAATAATCCGGTGTTTCACAAAAACACTAAACATATTGATACTCAATTTCACTTTGTCAGGGAGAAAGTCCAATCCATAGAAAATTCAACTGGAATATTGTAATACATGTGATAATGTTGCGGACATTTTCACTAAGCCTCTTGGAAAAGTTAAGTTTCAAATGTTTAGGGAGATGTTAGGCATATATGTGAACCCATTCTCCATTGAGGGCGAGTGTTCAAGATAATGGAGAATATCCTAGAATAGGTAGAGTTGGTTCACGTAACCTCAGGATACAAATTAGTTTCTATTTCTTAGGATGTTGTTCTAACTTCCCTAAAACCATGTTTTCTATTTAATGTTTAATGTGCATGAACAATGTAGAGTGTTCTGCAGAGCCAGAATCTCTTGGTTCAGACTCTTTTTCATAGAGCTGACTAGTGGGTTTTATTTTAATACAAACATTTCCATTTTTATCATGGTTAGCCAAAGCCTAAAAAGGTTGACTTTTAGAAAATTAAACCATACTCCATCTAATTGTAACCTTTCTTCTCAATGGTTAGGATTCCTTCGTCCCTATCCATGAGCATGACCCAAAACTTGCCTCTATTTCACAGCTGGTGACTTGGATAGATGATTAACAAATGGAATGATTGAAGTTTGTATACCAGACCATGTAGATCTCTCCCGCACTTTCATCTTGTGTTATACTCATGCATCTCACATATCCTTTTGATCACTGCACATGAATTTGAAGTTTGAAAGGAAGATATACACAATGAAGTTGCCTTCCCTATCACACGTGATACACGCAAGAAAGTCACAAATTATAGCAATCGACATATAAACTACTTCCCTCCATGCAATGGGGAAACATTAAAAATCACTTGGTTTCTTTCTTTTTGTTCTTTATCTCTATGTCTTTCTCACCGGGAGCAAAAAGAAAACCTTAGTGTATCTAGTTTCTATACCTGCTAGTTCACTCCTAGGTATTTTTTAAACCATTCTACGATAATAGGCAATAGGGATATAAATGGCCTAACACTCCATAGTGGTGAATCGGGAGGACAACCCTACTTGAATGAAAATAATAGAAGATTTGCTCCAAGAGGCTAATTAACATTAGTTGAATGAAAATAATAAAAGATTTTCTCCAAGAGGTTACTTATATTCTTTAACAAGTTCACGTGGCTTCCAATTGGACTTCCAGTATGGAAAATCTTCATTTCTCTAAAGTAACAAAGTCAAGAACAAGGAGATAAAATGTAATTGCTATAGTATTACAAATCAAAATATCAAGTTAGCAAGTTCCTCCCCTCATCTTAATGGCTCAACATTTTTAGTTGATTTTTCTCTTCCACTTCTTGATCTAAATGTCTCTTCACAATGAAAATGATCTTCATGTTACAACGTCTCTAAATTAATTTTAATTTTAATGTAAATGTAAAATTTTAAAAACTGAGTAGAAGTTAATTTTAATGTAAATTTAATTTTTATGTTTTGATATAGATACATATTAGACATATATTTAGTTTAATATAATCTTTTTATTTACCATTAAATACATATATAAAAAATAAAAAATTTATGGTTTCTTGCACTACAGCCTAGTATGACCCTGATGTGCAAGTATAAATACATATATGAAAATAAAAAGTATATATAGGAAAGCATTGACTTGTTGAGGCCTATAGATACATATATGAAAATAAAAAATCTATATACTTAGGCTCTAGCTTGTTGGAACGCATTCTACCACCCAGTATGACCCCGATGTGCAAGTATAAATACATATATGAAAATAAAAATGCTATATACTCAAGCTCTAGCTTGTTGCATTCTACAACCCAATATGACCTCAATGTGCAAGTATAAATACATATATGAAAACAAAAAATCTATATATGTAGGCTTTAGCTTGTTTATTGTGCGGAGAGGCCCATTCTACAACCCAGAATGACCGATGTGTAAGTATGTCAAGCCCTCAAAAAAAAAAATAAAATGTTCGTTAATGGCGGCCAAAATACTCACTTAATCTGAAATCGCTCATGTGTTTAACAACCCTTTTATCATATACATGAATTTGAATGGATAATAAATTTACCTTTAACAAAAGAAATTACCACATCAAATTTCCAAATTGGTTCAAATTTTAAATATATTTACACTATTTTTAAGTATGACAATAATAACTTGGAAGAAGTGTATTCTTACAAGTACCTAGGAATTTATATTCATCACAAGCTCAATTGGAACCATAGCATTGAGAAAAGGATTAATGGAGGGTGAAAAGCTTATTTCGGTCTTGAAAATAATTGTAAAACAACAAATCTCTTAATGTGGGATAAAAAGAAGTTCATATTTGAAACTTTAGTCACTCTTGTTATCTTATATGGCTGTGAGGTTTGGGGTTGCACCATCTCTAGAGAATCATGGAGAAAGATTGAGAAAATCCAGAAGTGTTTTATAACTTATAACCCGAAAATTAAAAGTAATACACCCTATCCTATTCTCCTTATAGAAGCAGGTCTTTCCCCTATTGAGAGCCTAGCTATGATTAGGTTTCTACTGTACAAGCACAAACTCAATAACATAAACGACCATAGACTTCCTAAGCTAGCTTTAAATTCCAGCCAAAACCACCTAAGGCTCAATCGGGGGTGGCATAAAGACACAAGGGCCTGGTTAAAATATTGGGAGATCAACGAGAATGATGCATTGCCAAAAATAAATAACATTAAAGACATTGTTACTTCTAAGTTCAAATAAAAAATGTGGTGTGAGAAAGATTTAGCGGCTAAAAGAAAATTAAGTTATTATAAGAAGGTCATCAATGCCACCCTAGAAGATCAACAGTATCTCTCTATTTTATCTAGATCAAAGAAGAAAATTAATATATCAAAGATTAGAACGAATTCTCATGAGCTCCATAGTGAAAAAGGTCATTGGGCAGTTCCTAAAACGCCATGGATGGAAAGGATCTACCATATATGTGAGAATAGGAACATCGAGGATGAAAACCACTTCCTCTTAGAGTGCCCCGCGTACAACCACATTAGATCTCAGTTTCACAATCTTTTCTACAATACTGACCTTCCTAGTCTTTTACAATGTCAAAATTATAATGAGCTTGGGAGGCTTCTCTCCAAGCTTTTTGAGCATAGGAATAAAATCGTAAATCGAAATAAATAATTTGTTTCTTTAGGTCCGATAGACCAATGTTTGGTCTCGGTGGACGTTAACCATCATCATCATCATCATCATCAATATTAATCCAAAAAGATTTATAGTTATGCATTAAGATTAAAAAT